>WOXC01008775.1:0-188909 GCA_011680675.1 Gymnobelideus leadbeateri | reverse complement strand
CTGAATTCAGATCCCCTCTCAGTGGTTTCCTAAACTGAATGACCCTGTAGGCAAGCCAC
Source organism: Gymnobelideus leadbeateri (assembly GCA_011680675.1). Classification (NCBI taxonomy): domain Eukaryota; kingdom Metazoa; phylum Chordata; class Mammalia; order Diprotodontia; family Petauridae; genus Gymnobelideus; species Gymnobelideus leadbeateri. Next base: position 188,850 of record WOXC01008775.1, on the reverse strand, counting down.
TTAACCTTTCTTAGCCTTGTTTTTGTCATCTGTAAAATGGGGAGAATAAAACCCTTAAACCATTGGGTTGTATAAGAAGTGCTTTACAAGGGTTCCATATCAGATATTATTCTTTTTAGGTAATAGTGGTCATAAATTCCTTGTTCATTAGTCATTTGTTAATTAAGATAAACAAATATGGGGTTAAGAGAGGAACTCTACTTGGAAGGTAGCAACTTTATCATTAAGAGAAAATAAAGAACTTACCATTACCTGTAAATACCTGAAAATAGCCCTTCCTAGAGTCTCATCCAGTTAGGGAGTCTGTTAACCATCTGATATGATGGCTTCTACATTGAAGTAGCTTAAATATCTCACTCCCATGGAGTCAAAGGGAATTGCAATGGAAATGGAAAATCAACTCAGTGATGTTTATGAACTTCAAGTGGACATGGAAGATCATAGAAAGAGGCCAAGATTATTAAGCAGAGGACTTGGTTTTAAATCCAAAGTGGTACCTTGGATAAGTCACTGAGTTGGCCTTTGTTTTCTCATCTGTAAAATGAGCAAGCTTGGGCCACATGGTTTCTAAAATACCTTCTGATGGTAATCCTGTAATCTTTTGTGAGATGGATGTCCCTTTGGTCAACTTCTTATAGAGAAATGAATGCTTTTCCACCTTTTTGACAAAAGCAGAATTCTTTTTGAAGTAATTTGTTAGAATTTTTTTGTGTGATCTTTTTGTTACATTTGAGAATCAACTTTAAAATCTCTCTCATCTATCCATCCATCTATCCATCTATCCATCCATCTATCTATCTATCTATCTATCTATCTATCTATCTATCTATCTATCTATCTATCTATCTATCTATCTATCCATCCATCTATCCATCCATCCATCCATCTATCTATATCCCCAAAGTTGAAATAGCAGTTATTGGACAATGATTCAATATGATGAATTTTTATTTTACATACAACTTTTCAAGAAAGTAGCTAAAGAAAGATGAACTTGTAGTTAATTTTCTTGAAGTCATTTAAAATACAACCTGTTTAGAGAGACTTCAATTATTATGGCTCCCACATTAGAATACAGAAATTAATAGAGTGTTTGTACCTATTTTAATTAGTAGTGGTGATCTATTTGTTTTGTTTATAGTTTCAAAATAGCTTACCTTACAATACTGTCTTTGTGATATCAAAGAAAAGCAAATAATACCTCTTGCATGTTGGGTGGGACCTTTTTCTCTTCCTGCTGCGCCCCCCACCCCCAACTAAAAAGACCCTGGTGAATTTATAGGAAGACATGAACTTGTTTTACACATGATCACCAGGTATGGATTGCATCATAAGAGGGAATACATGTACAAGTTAGATCACAGGTCTGTTTAAGAATATTTTAGTACAAAGAATGGTTGTTGTCCTTCATTCTCAAAGAGGACCAAAATGATACCACTATGTTAGGGTCAAGTTACAGTGTGTCCAATGTGACTGATCAGACCAGTATGAGCTTGGAATGCTCTACCACAGGTCCAACACAAATAGTCCTTGTGAACATTTGGGGTGGATTCTCTAAATCTGCATGTCTCACATTTCTTTTGAGCTAGGTCAGCTCTGCTTTGCTTATAGAGCACAGCATCTTCTCTGATGTGGGCATGTCATGCTGGGTGTTCCTGTGCCTGTGTCTTCCTTGTTACATAATCGATTCCAAGGTTCTTGGGTTTGAGAGTGTCCTTGTATCACTTTTTCTGACCACCATGTGAGCTCTTGCCCTGTGTGAGTTCTTCATAAAATAGTCTTTTTGGCAAGCTTAAGCATAACTTTTGAACAATGTGACCAGGTCATCAGAGTTTCTACTGCTGCATTGTAATAGGGGGCACTGCTTTTGTGTTTGGCACAGACATCAGAGTGATAATAGCTCATATAGCACTTTAAGACTTGAAACATGCTATCATCTTCCTTTTCTCTCTCTCACTCTCACACCTCTTACTCTCACACTCTCTCACACTCTCACTATCTCTCTCTCTCTCAGACTCTCTCTCTCTCTCTCTCTCACACACACACACACACACACACACACACACACACACACACACACACTTCATTCTCACTCTCTCTCACTCCCTTCAATGACCCTGTGAGGAAGGTGCTATTATTATCTTCACTTTACATTGGAAGAAGCTGAGGTGGAGAAAAGTGGTTTAACTTCTAATTAATTTACCCAGAATTCCATAGGTTTTCCTCCAAGTCTAGTACTCTCTGTACTATGGCAAACCATGTCTCCTGGAATCAATACGATTCTAAGATATTATTTAATTTTGGCATTGATAATGACCTTACAGGTTAAAGTAATATGGTAGGACAAGAAGTGGATGAAGAGTTAAGATAATAGAATCTGGGTTCTAGTCCTAAAAGCCATTTACTACCCATATAATTCACAGTCAATCATATATGCTATCTGAACTTCTTTATAAAATAGGTTAAAATCTGCTGTGACCACCTTAGAGGGTTATCATAAGACTGAAATAAAGTAATATATATGAAAGTGATTTATAAATATAAAGCAACAGTATAAAAATGTTTGTCCTATAAAATAATGGAATCTCCTTTAAAAGCAGGAAAAATAACAGGCTTTAAACACCTTTTCCTTGTAGTCAACAAAGAATTACAGAAAATTTATTTGCACAAGATTCCCTACATTACCTAGACTTAGGATTTAAGTATTATTCTCTTTGTATTTGGAATTTTTAAAAGCATATCTGCTCAGAGTTACTCTAACTTGAAAACAACATTGTTCTTGGTTAATAATCACACACTTAGGATGGTAAGGTTAATACATTATACTTTAGAATCATAATAGCATTTTCCATTGATATCTTGCTTTTAAATTTCCACACCACTTTCTCATACATGCAATTAGAAAGGTATTTGTTATCTCCATTTTTAAAGGAGGAAATTAAAGTTGAGTGACTTGTTCAAGGTCACATAGCTGGTCAGATGTAGAACTGTGATTAAGACCTAGTTCAACTTGCTCTACCTTCCATGTTCCTTCTATTATCTTGTTTACATAATACTAAAAGAGAGATAAATATTTGATAATTTGCTCACTCAAATGTTTTGTCTGCTCAGGGCAAAACAATTGACCATTTAAAAACATTTTCATGGTGGATTATGTAAAAAAATCAATCTCACCTTAATGATGAAATCATCGATATTTATATGACATCCTCTCCCACCCCTTTGTATTATTTTCCAGTCATGACTTGCTTTGAATGGAGGTTTAGCATTTTTAGATGAATAGTATTGGATATCTGCTATAATTCTTTCTAAAAATTATTATAAATGGTGCCTCTGATGAGGAAGAGAATAAGCACCTGGAATTAATTCTATCCCAAATCAAGACATTTCAATGAGAATGTTTCTACTAACTAGATTCCACTAGAATATTTTCACCAACCTCTCCACTAACCAGATAATTTCTATTATATAGCAACACATGCATATTATATAATATATTATATGGAATATACACATATTGTGTTATGTAATATTTACATGTTATGTGACAAAGCTATTATTTTATATAATATATACATATAGATAATATATTATTTCATATATATCTTATGTAATATATGCATATAAATTATATACATATATAATATTTCAAAGTTAGATAACATATGTGCACATGACCTAGTGAGTAGAGAGATATGAGTAGCCCGATTTTAGCTTTGGCTCCATAATTCAAATTGCTTGAAAACTGGCATGCTTCAGCTCTTTTAAGAGCGATTAGTTGCTTTAGTACACTGTGGTGTATATATGTATGTGTGTGTGTGTGTGTGTGTATGTGTGTATGTTACTTAATACACATGGATTATAAATTCTAAGAGCCATAAACAGAAGAAACTGGTTGAGAGCAAAATACTAGCAGCTTTGGAAAGAGAACTTCCAGGCAAGTCTTTGGATGCCTTCTCATCATACAGCATTAGGACAACCCTGGCTTCCTGAAGCCTTTTGTTTTTGGACGCTAGTCTCTAACAGATTCCTTTAAGCTGGAAAAATCTTGATTACAGGGCTATTGAAGTATCATAAACTCATTGTCTGAGGTCCAGACTGGTTAATGTAGAGAAGTGTATCACTAGAAGAGTGGTCCCAACATGCACTCTCTTCTGACCATGACTACTTTCATGATTGAAAGCAGATATTTTTTGTGTTTATTCTAGTGAAGCTTTCCTGTGGTGTGGCTCAGTATAGAACCCCACAAAAAGTACATGATTCTTTAATATGCTCCTTGTGACTGAGGCCACCTCTGAGAGCTCTTGGGATAATGCTAACTGGTGTTTGTCTTAGGATCATATCAGAAGAGGGAAGATGGTTGTTGTCTGACACAAGCTTGCAGATAACTGTTAGTGCCTCTTGAGTTGTACTGGCTACTTGAAAATGGATATACTGTGATAGGAAATCCCACTTAAAACCACATATTGACAGTTCCTCTTCTTAATATCAGTTCTCAAATGCTATTTGTTCTTACACCCAGAAGCTCTTTAATTTGGTTCTGTTGTCAAATTCTTCCAATTTATTTGAACAATTAGATAGTCTCTATACTGCTTATAAAATTTGAAAACATTCTGTGGCCCAAAGCCATACCATTTTGACCTGAGAAGTGAAAACAGGACCAACATCCAATACAATTATGAACAGGGAAAGAAATCCTTTGTCCTTAAAGTAGGTGCTTTCTTACCACTGAGGAGTGGCCGGTTATGTCGGTATGAAGTTGGCAGCTGACCAATATCTTCTATTCTGTGACTCATTACCCTGGAAAGGTGACCGGTGTGATGTAGACTCCCCACCACAATGCTGTGTAAGTAGATAGGCTCGATGAAGTGACTGAGGAGAGCTCCTTGCAATCCAAGGATGTTCCATCTGTGTGGGGAAAAAAAGTCAAAAGCAACCCCATCAACCAGTGCAAGAGGAATTGAATGTAAGAAACAACCCAGACCCATTTTATCCTAGTTTGTTTTGCAGAATGCTGCTGCTGCTGCTTCCCCCTACCCCCAGTCTCTGATTCCCCAGGTGACACATTTCCCATCATGCTGATGGAAATGCCTTACTTGGTGGCTGCTGCAGAGACACACTGGAGTGGTCACGACAGGCTTTGGCCTTGTGGCTACTAACGATTTTGCCACCTTTCTAACTATTATTGGACAAAGTTACAATGTTAGTCTGCATTTTGATAAACTTTGTTCCTTTTTCTATAGAAAAAAAAAGTTACTGGTAATACTGAAGGTAAGTTCTAAATCCAAAGGATATAAAATTAGATAAAAACAAAGAGAAATCAAGAGTTATTTAAAAAATAGAGTCTGTGCCAGAAAATTCTAGAATTCAGCCTAGTCCAAGGAGAAGTAATTTGCCTGTTTCTGCTGCTCTTCCCCCCACCCCTGCCCCAAGTTGGAATGTTCTATTGTGTTGAACTCAAATGACACTTACAAATGACCTCATTTTCATATAGACACAGTTTTGACATTAGGAGTTCAGATCAGTGTAGTGATATAAGGACTTTGTTTTTCAAGTAAATATCATTTAGGGTGAATTCTGCCTCTCTCTCCCAATATTAGAAATCCAAATGCTGGCAACTTTTTAAGATGTTCTCTTCCACATGTGGGTGGGGAAAGGTTAGAGGCTTTTGCTATTTAAGGTAACACCATCCAGTGGTTGCTACACTAAGTAACGGGTTTAGAACCCAACCTCCATCAGGAGCAAGCATTATGCAGCTAATTTCTTACATCATTGTTCTTTTCATTAATTAACATTTCTCTACCGTTAGTGCAATTATTGTGGGGCTTCCATGCTGTACATCTCTTTTCATGATTAATAAGGAGTCATTATATTTCCCTTTCCTGAAGCAGTCAATTAACACAGAATACTTTCCATTAATTACTGAATGTTTAAAACCAGCATGCTGTACCTGGAGAGCAATCTGCTCCAAGAACCTGTGACACCAATTGCTTTAAAAAGTTCTCTTTAAATTTTATTCCAAAAACACAAGCAATTTAGCCAGCGATATTAATTTGCCTCAGAAGCAGTGCTGTGAATGAGAAACATCTTTTAATCTCATGCAAGAAAAGGCAGCCATCTGGCTGGGGAGGATTTCAGAGAGAGCCTCTCTTGCTCTCACTCTGTAAATGCAGGTCATTAAAGTAATGTGTTCATCTACATAAAACTCAAATGGAATATAAAAGGTAATATTTATATACAAACAATTTAGTCCCACAATTTAAGCAGTCATTGGTTTTATGAAACATTTACTTTAGTCTATCAGATTTGCATAACTTCATTTGAAAAAAAAAAGCTGTGGTCATTTCTACAAGTCAGATTGTCTCTCTTCCCCCAACCCCCCAGCAAAAGAATGAAACAGCTGCCCTTTTAGAATAGATCTCCAATTGCAACACAGAATTCAGATTGAAAACTTCTGAAGAAGTAGAAATCTCAGTGAGAAACACAATGCCTGGGATGGATTTTTCAGGGACTCAGCATTTGATGGCAACATTTCTTCCCAGATATTAATTCACATCCACACCTAGGATATGCTCCTACATCCCATGATTTCCCTAGAAGCTGTTTCCTTGCTCTCTAAGATAGGATATGGATTTCAACAAAGTCCAGAATAGATTTTTTTGGGGTATTTTAGTAATTGTGACTTTGGAAAACAGGATCCTGTCTACTTTTCACATTTGATTGAGGTTTTTCTGTTTTTTTCCCCCTTTTTTCCCCTTTGAAGTTATACTATTTCTTCTCCTCTCCCCTCCCCTCCAGTGCCAAGATGATGCCAAGAAACAAGGAGAAATCCCATCATCAGTTAAACGATCTTCATTTGGTCTTATAGATGCTTTTCTTTTGAAGAAACAAGAAAGGTATGTTTGAAAGGAAATGACTGTATCTGTCATGAAGCCTATGATACAATACCTTTAATTTTTGTTTCCTATCCTGAACACATTCCCTGTTGAATTTGAGTCTGTTTATGAAAAATAGCTTTGTCTACAAAAAAGGTCTATCTATAAGCTGGTTGGGCAGAATGATCTTAGGCTATAGCTTGTGGCAAAGGATTCTGGTATAAATGAAGGTAAATGCTTAAGTAATTGATGAGAATTTTTTGGAACTTTGAGGTTGTTTTAAAATTCATCATCAGTGAAAAGCAAGGAAACTGTGACATGCCCATTTATAACAAAGTATGTTATTCAACCTTCTTGCAAAGTATAATTAGTATTCACAGGAAAGACATCATTACACTGTAGGTCGTTGATGTATTGGGTATGGGGGGAAATATTACGAACCCATTTTTGAATGGTTCTGATTGTGCAAGATTGTCCAGAGACAAATAATTTCTATATCTGTCCTCTTCTTAATAACCTTTAAAATAAGGAGAAAATCAACCTTCTGCTTGCTTAGTTATAGGATTTTCAACTTATTCAGCTAACAGAATCAATAAAATCAAATGTCTTCCTGCATATAAACTGGAGAGTTTTTAGCACTCAGGATTGAATGGAAAAATATCTCACCTTTTGTTCAAACAGCTGATATTACTGCAATGTTGACTGAGACAAAATCCCATGTCCAGTTTTCAATATAGATAATCCCTAAATAAATATGTTTTTGTCTGTTTGTCAATCACTGAAATACCACAGATAAGTGGAGAAGAGATCTTGGAAAAAGCTGCCTTTCTTTAGCTGAGAGACACAATCTCCTTACTGAGGACAAATCTTGGCCTCAAAGTAACAATGAAAACAATTACAAGATCCCTTTTGGGATAGACTCCAGACCAGTCTATCACTCCAAGTGTGAGCCTCTGAGATAAGTTGAAAGAATAGTGATAATTATTAGGATCAGCATGTAATGGGCATTTTGGGCTGTTAGCTTATCGGTTTAACATCTTGACATAACTTCGAATGAGATTTAAATCTACTGAGGGCAGTGATGTGACAACATGGGCCACTCTGCTGGGTACTCTGGTATCTTCATAAATGAGTATTTGCCATGCCTTATTCTTTTTCTGTTAGGGAAATGGCCTGTTATCAGATAAGGATAATGGCAACATGAAATCATCCTTACTTGCTAAATCTGGGTCCGCATGGCACAATACACATAATGGGCTAATGTTGGGAGAAAATTTGACTAGACCTAGGCTAGAATTGGCAACACTGTAAGAATAATTATTGGATCTGACATTTTATGATCATTGTTGTTATTTATCCATACTTGTGATTTTATCTAAGTAGTATGAGGAAAGTCTACCAAAGAGGACCGGCAACTATTTCACAATTTGGAATCTGAAAGCATTGACTGGTGTGCTAACATAATATATGACTTGTATATGAACTGTAGCTAGTATATCAGTGATAGGACTTAAAACCACCTGGCCATCCTGAATCTAAAGTTATCCCTCTATCTTCTGCTCTAGAAATTTTTTCCCGTAGCCAGAAATAAAACATAATTGTTCAAAAGAAAATCAAAAGAATAGATGAGAAAGTGAAATATCTCATCAGATAAACAACTGATCTGGGGAATGGATCATTGAGAAATAATATAAGAATAGTTGAACTACCTGAAAATTATGATAAAAAAGAACCTTGACACAATATTATAAGAAATTATCAAGGAAAATTGCCCTGAAGTTCTAGAGCAAGATGGCAAAAGTAGAAATAGAAAAAAATCCACTGATCACCACCTGAAAGAGATCTCAGGAGGAAAACATAGGAATATCATAGTCAAGTTTCAAAGCTTCCAGGGTAAGGAGAACATATTGGGAGCAACACAAAAAAAATGAAATATCATGGAGCAATAATAAGGATTACACAAGACCTAGCAGCTACGACATTGAAGGTTTTGAAATACTATATTCTACAGAGTGAAAGAACTGGGATTGACCAAGGGCAATTTATCCTGCAAAATTAAGTATAATCCTGAATAAAAATGGATATTTAATGAACTCAAAGACTTTCAGGTTTTTGTGAGAAAACCCCAGGGAAAACCTGACATATGACATCCAGGAGAAATATAAGGTAAACACTAAAGACTAATTATAAGGGAATCAATAAGGTCAAATTGTTTACTTCATATATGTGAAAATAGCATAATTCTTATGATTGTTATTATTATTTGTGTAGTTTCAAAGAAAGGCATAGGCTAAGCTGAGTATGATGGGATGATTCTAAAAAATAAAACTGGTTAGGGAGAGAGCAAAAGGAGTAATTATCTCACCCAAATAGGCATAAAAGTAAAAATTGATACAGAAGAAGAAGCTAATAGGGTGGAAGGTGGGTAATGGTGAAACCTCATTTTCATCGAGTATGGGTTAAAGAGGGAACTACTTCTATATCTAGAAGCATATAAAAGTCTTTTAAATTCAGAAAGAAATAAGAGGCCAAGGGATGGGGTAGGGAGAGGATAAGTGAGGGACTCTTAGGTGCTGGGTAGGTTAAGGAATAGGAGGGTAAGGTAGCAGGTAGAAGTAAAGCAGAAAATCGAGGAGAGGGTAAATAGGTGAGCAGGATAGTGAGGAAAAATAGGAAGGAGGAAAATACACAAATATCTTAGAATGTGAATGGGACAAATTTACCCACAAAATGAAAACAGCAGAATAAAAATTTGAATTCAGTAATATGTCGCTTTCAGGAAACATAATAAAAATGAGAGACACACACCAAGATAAAATAAAGGACAAGAGTAGAATTTAGTTTTTAAAAAAAGCCGGGGTAGTAATCATTATCTCAGACAAAATTAAAGTTAAAATAGATTTAATCAAAAGTGAAAAATAGAGAAACTATACTACGTGTCAGCAACATTATTCAATATTGTTTTAGACTATTTAAAATACCTAGACAGTATCAGATACCTGAGCATATACATACCAAAACAGACACAGGAACTATATGAATATAAACATAAAACAGTTTTTATACAAGTAGACTCAGATCTAAATAACTGAAGTAATATTTGTCTTTCATGGGTAGGTAAATATATAATTTTTAACATGGCAATTTTACCTAACTAATCTATTTACTCAATGTCATCCCAATAAAATTACTAAAAACTATTTTTCTGAATAAGAAAGAAAATCACACAATTCATTTGGAAAAGCAAAAGGTCAGGAACTTCAAGGAAACCAGGGGAAAAGATGTAAAGGAAGTAGATTGAGTAGTATCAGACCTTAAATTATAAGGTAAGAGCATTGTTGAAGTGTAAAAAGGATAATTTGAATGATTTTAAATTAAAAATTTCTTGTATAAATAAAATCTATATAGTCAAGAATAGAAGGAATGCAGAAAATTGCAGAAAAATCTTTCATATACAATCCCTCAGGATGTAATTGGGTTGGAATATGGCTGTGGTGTAGGAAATAATGAGCTGGTTGATTTTGAAAAATATGGAAGGACTTGGACTTATGAAGGATGATGCTATCCTCCTTCAGAGACACAGATGATAGGAGGAAATAAGCATAGTATGGTCTTAAATATATGTGTATGAATGTATATGTGTATATATGTGTATACTTACAGATATCTATATATATGTACAGATATTCACACTTAATTGTAACCTTTGGGGAGATAGGGGAGGGAGGAGAAAAATAAAGTAAAAAGTTCACAGCAGAGAACAAAAGAAAACCAACAAGGAAGCAAAGGAAGCTGGGCAGCTTTGAAAACAGTGTAGTATTTATTGTATAGGTTTTCTTGAAATGGAAATTTATTGTTTTATATTGAATCCTCTCTTATAGTCTGCTGTGCACATGGAAATGTTTTTTGTTTCTTTTCTCATTTTGTATTTAAGTTTAAAATAAAAAAAATACACAGTTGTTCTAATCAGTAAGCTCTTGTTGGAAAGTGGGCTCTCCCGTCTTAAGGGAAGCGGTGAGCCAGTACTCCATGGATGCAAGAATGATATGTTGTTGGCCACAATATGGCTTAGTGTAATCAGAAATTGGTGAAAGGTGTGATTGGACAGGCTAAGGACTAAATAGGAAAGTTTGCTGGCAGGATTCATGAATATAAGACAAGGTGGGATTAATTAACATGACTGACTGAGTTGTGGCCAGTGGCCCAAGGGACAAATTATTAGAAGAGAAACACCAGTATCTGAGGCAAGCACCAAGGATAGCTCCCAGTGAGGTTTCTTTCAACTATTGCCTTTTTACATTAGGAAACTCATAGTTCCTCCATTACCCGATCCTGGGAGGTAGGTTCTTCTTGGATATAAAGAGTCCTATGCTTGTTAAGATATTCAAATCCTCAATGATGGAAACTGCATCATCATTTACCCAGGAACCTTCAGTGTCTATGTAGGATGGAAGCACTACTTTCTTAGGGCAAAACTGAGAATTGATACTAGGAAGAGGGCTGAAGAAATGGGAGGCAGGACAGGGACTGATTGCTGAAGGCTTGTGAGCTATTCTTCAGATTCATTTTCTTCTCTAGGGCTCCTTCAGGAGTCCTCTGATATTTGGACACATGACCAGGGCCTTGACAAGAGTTGACTTGTTTGCTTATGGTATAATGCTAATGAGATAACTTAACCTTGGTTAAGTACCTATTTTGGTGTCCTAGACTGCATTCTGAAAACTGTTGACCATTTATTTTGCAAATATGTGGGTCAAGAGCAAGTAGGCAAAGGAATGATGAATGGTTCAGTGTAAGCCTTACTTATCTGAAAAAATTGTTCAAAGTATATGCTTTACCTATGGCTTGCATCATCTTCATAGGGGGAAAGTAGCCCAACATGAAGCCTCTCAGTGTCTAGTAGCTGAATCAGTACTGTATGAAGACATTTGCATTAAGCCCATCTGGACCATGGTGAGTCTATTTCTTGGCAACAAAAAGAAATTCACTGTGTCACATTCTATGACCCATGAGATCCTTGAGCATCTTGAGCCACCTACTCAATTATTAAGTATTAGTAAGTATTAATTAAATACCTACTATGTGCCAAGCACTAAGTATTTGTTATTGCTAAGTCCAATTGCTTGAGTAGCTTGGGGATCCCAGGAAATTGGTATGTCTATGGTTACACTATTGTTGACTGGGTTATGGTCAGAAAGGTGATATACTCTTCAATGTAATGAATGATGATAAAAAGGAATGACTTCATTGCTTTGAAAGTGGGCAGAGAAGCAGCTTATCAAATGTATGACAAAGGATCATTTCACTGTTGGCAAGAGCTGACACAGAAGAAATCCTTCTTCTCTGGCCACACCCACACCACAACTACTGGTAGAAAAGCAAATAATTCAGCCTAGTATTTTGTACACATGAATTGACAGATATTTGGAGCAAATGAACTGATTGTTTTGGTAATTTTGTCTCCCTTTCAAACAGTGGGCCTGCAGTTAGGAAGACCCGAGTTCAAATCTGGCCTCCATCACTTATTAGCTCTTTGACCCTGGGCAAGACCTCAGTTTACTGACCTGTAAAATGAGCTAAATAGCCCTCTCAGAGCTGTTGTGCAGGTTAAATGAGGTAACAGTTGTAAAGCATTTAGCACAGTACTTGGCATGTGGTGGGTGCTTAATAAATCTTCCCTACCCTCCTTCCTTCTCTCTTCCCTTTTCTTCTTTTTCTTTCTTTACTCCTCCCTCCTTTCCTGTTTCATTCCTTCCTTTCTTCTTTCTTTCCTTGCATGTCACCACATTCTAGCATGTGCCTATTTGCATTTCTTTGTTCATAGGTTGTCATAGTACTCACTCATCACTACTATCTGCACATAGAGTAAAAGTTCTCTAAATTTGTTATGAATATTTATGGTAGTTTCCATTGAAACATGTAATTTTTTCAGCACACATAGTATAAGGTAGAAAAAGATCAAGAGACTTTCCCATCATGAATTCTGAAGCTAGGTCCTCTTAATTCCAGGGACTGAAGAAGGACTTGTTGGACTTCAATTTTGACTCTTAGAATGACTTTCTCTTACAGGTAAAGTTCATTACCATTTGTCCATTTAGGGATGTGCTTTTAAAAAAAATATGGTAAAGAAGGAGAGTTCTCGAACAAACACATTCAAGATCTAGCCAGCTATGTGATATGGGGCAGTTCATCTCTCTTGGGCTTCACTGGTGCACTCAGCAGTGACTTGCCCAGAGACCATAGCCAGTACAAAGTTTGAAATCAACTCTGACCCCTGACTCTAAGACCAGTAGTACTCTTTGTTCTGCATTACCCTGTCCCTTGCCATTATGTGACTCAAAATAAGCCTACATTTTACTTTTTTAAATCTTCCTATAGGGATGTCTTATTCCCCAGAACTCACAGTACTTAATATCTTCATCATTCATTTGGAAATTAATCATGAACTATCTTGTAATATCTCTTGAACTGTTATTAAACTTAAAATCCATTTAAAATGAAAATGCCTACATCCAGAAAGCCTGGGAATTTTGGGCAAAGGCCTAGAATTACTCTGCTGTTTGTTTTCAGTCACTGTGGCTGGAGCTGGCAAGCTAGGAGTACCAAGCAAAGGCTCTGACCCACTTGTCCCATCTACCTTTCCTGGAGCTGGAAAGATAAAGAATGAATACCTCTTGCCATTTTCCACAATTATATCTGGAACCAGAAAGCCTATGATCTCAAGCAAAGGCCTACGGTTCCCTTACCCAGGACCTTAGACTATGCCTGGAGCTAGGATTGAGGTCACTGGTCTCAAGTCTTTCTTCATTCCAATCCTTTCTCTACTCAGCTGGCAAATTGATCTTCCTGGTGTTTCTTATTCAATAAATCCCAGTGCCTCTTTATTATCTTTAGGATCAAATAGAAAATGATCTGGCTTTCAAATGCCTTCATAACCTGGCCCCTTCCTCTCTTTTCAGTCTTCCTACCTCTTATTCTTCTTTCTTGTATTCCCATTCTGCAAACCACTGACACTGGCCTCTCCTTTTCCTCAAATAAGACACCCCATCTCCCAATGCCATGCATTTCCATAGGCTCTATTCCTGGAATTCTTTCCCAATTTTTTTTTCTTGCTTTATGGAGTGGGGAAGGCAGGGGAATTGGGGTTAAATGACTTGCCCAAGGTCACATGGCTATTAAGTGGTAAGTGTCTGAGGCTGGATTTGAACTCAGGTCCTCCTAACTCCAGGGCTGGTGCTCTAGTCACTGTACCACCTCACTGACCCCTACTCATTTCTGCCTTCAGAATTTCTTGAGTTTCTTTGAAACACAGTAAAAATATCACCTCTGCAATTCTGATCTTTGTTAATGCCGGTGTCTTCCCTCTCTTGATTATCTCCAATTTATTTTGTGTGGATCCTCATTTATATGCATTTATTCCTATGTTGTCTCCTCAATTAGTCTGGAATCTCCTTGAGATCAGGGCCTTTCTTTGTATCTGCAGGGCCTAGAACAGTGCCTGGTACATAATAGGTGACCAGTAAATGCTTGTTGTCTTGACATGACAGGAACAGGTTTAATGGTACTCTTACAGGGCTCTGAGACACCAGAATGAAACCCCAGAAGTCTATGACTTCAGACACCATGCCTGAGTGCATGATTCATAGATGAAATTATCTTCTGCTCTCTGGGGATCTACTATTGGGCAGGTTCATGTAAACTCAGGTCAGGTCTTAGGAACACAAACCTCTTGCCTGAACTCCCTGCTGCCCCCTTTCCCAAGCTTCTCAGTATAGAGAGGGAAAACTACACCCAGGCTACCCTCCATCATTACAGGATCCCCCAAGGTAGAGTGTTCAACCAATTCACATTTATAATAAGCAGAATCACACTTTCTGCTTCTCCAATCCCAGTGTTTCAATACTGATCATCCTGAGACTAAATCCTTCTTTTTGCTTCTTCCTGTACTCTCATCCCCATATAACTCACTCCAACTACTACTCTCCTTTCCCATCCCCAGAACCCTTGTTTAGTCATTAAAACAAAACTCCATCTCTTCTTTCCCACAACTTCATCATCTTCTACTCAGGGAAATTGACGCCTTCTAGAATACATTTCTTCACCAGCCATTGTGTTGAATGCTCTTTGCTCTTTCTGTCTTTGCTCTATCATCTCCACCACTTCAGACCCTCCCTTGGCCACCATCATTCAACAACCTCTTCCTAAATATCCCTCAGTGCATCTATATAATCTAATTCAAGTCTTCATTACTGTGACCAACCTGCCACCAGGTCCTTCTTCTTTCTTTCTCAAGGAGTCTAGTATCTGGTTCATAGCTTATTTATCTCTAGCCTAACTCATTCTTGGAGACCTCAGTATATTCACTGATGTTCCCCCCAATCCTCTGACCTTTCAGGTCACTAATCTCCTTGATTCCTATAGCCTACAGTTTCACCCTATTTGTCACTCATAGGGACAGACAAACCTCAGAACCCACTGTTATCCATAACGATGCCACCTTTGAGATTTTGAACACGGAGAATGTCCTCTTTGATCACCATTTCCTTTCTTTCCATCTCTCCCTTTGCTGTACTTCTCCTAAACGGATCCTTTGGTCTGACTGCACCCTCTAGTTCTCCCAGTCTACTATAGTTGTTATGGCATCACTTTGCTTTCTTTATAATCTTGACCCTAGCACCAACCAGTTGAATCAGATGCTTTTTCCACCCTTGACTCCTTTTCCCTCCTTCACACATTCTAAATCTTCAACCCTTGATGGCCCTTCACCAACTACTTTTTCTGTTCATACTCTAGAGCTTCTAAATACTAATAGAGGAAGTCATACAACCATATTAGTGGGAACCGTAACAGATTAAGGTTGTCTTATCTCAACCAGACCTTCATGGTTATGCTACAAAACTTTTATTCCTCTGATAGACTCTGTCACCCTTTATATAGATGCCAGAATACTCTAAGGCATAGATAGGACCACATGCCACCTTTGCTTTACAATCTCCTATGGCTCCCCATTGTCTATGGAGTACCTTTTGCCTGGTGTTTATGGCCCTCTACAATCTGACTTAACTGATTTTCTAACCTTATTTTATATGTCTCCTCTCCTAAATGAGTCAAACAAGATTACTAGCTGTTGCTTAAGCCTGATACTCCATCTCTTGCAATCATAGAATACATTTCTCATGCCTGAAATATGGTCCTTCTTCATTTCTAACTCTAAGAATCTGTATTGGTCTTTAAGGCCTGACATGATGCTGTCTCCTCTGTGATGCCTTCCTTGATTTCCTCAGTTGTTAATGTGTTCTCTTCCTCCTCACTCTTCTTGGTACTATTCCTTCTTGTGTACACGTTGTGTTCTGCCTATAGAACATAATCTTGAGGGCGGGGTCAAATTAATTTTTGTCTCATATCACCAGTGCCTGGAACCTAGTAGATGCTTATTAAATTTTTATTGGATAGAATTAAATAGTAAATCCTACTTCTCAAATGATCTTACAAGATTCATGAAAGCAAGGACCTTGTGTTATGTTTCTTTGCTTCTCTCATAGTTTTTGGTACAGTTCTGTACAATGTAATAGGCTCTCTAAAACATGAGCAAATGCATAGGTCCTTATGGTACAATAGAAAGAACCATGACAATGCATAATTGGGGAAAATATAAACTATTATTTAAAAAAAGAGCCTTGGCTCTGGAGTGAGAGGGCCAGGGTTCAAATCCTCCTTACGTGATTTGTCAAAGAGAATAACAATGCCTATCTTCACTATCTTGCACTTTTGTGATGAGGAGTGAATATGAAAGTGCTTCAAGAGAGCTATAAAAATAGGATGTGAGCTCACTGAAAAAGAGTGAGAATGAGGAAGAGAAATGTTTTTCAACTGGTCATTTGCCGCTCTCTTTTAAAATATTTTTTGTTTAATATTTTATTTTTTCCTCAGTTACATGTAAAAGTAACTTTTTTTTGGAGGGAGAAAGCAGGGCAATTGGGGTTAAGTGACTTGCCCAAGGTCATATGGCTAGTTTTTGTGTTAAGTGTCTGAGGCCAGATTTGAACTCAGGTCCTCCTGACTCCAGGGCAGGTGCTCTATTCACTGCGCTAACTAGCCACTCTGTAAAAATAATTTTTAACACAAATGTTAAAAATTGTTTTTACATGTAACTGGGGAAAAATAATATACTAAATAAAAGCTAAATAAATAAATAAAACTTGAGTTCCAAATCCTGTCCCTTCCCCTCCCCCCCACTCCACTGAAAATGCAAGCAATTTGATACAGGTTATACATGTGCAGTCATGCAAACCATATCCATAACAGTCATATTGTGAAAGAAAACATAGACAAAAGGAACTCAAGAAAAATAACGAAAGTGAAAAAGAATGTGCTTCAGTCTGCATTCAGACACTATCAGTTCTTTGTCTGGGGATGGATAGCATTTTTCATCATAGTCTCATCACTTTCTTTTACCACCAAAGTTGCCAGAACATTTGGATTTTATGAGGATGAGGAAGCAAAGAAGCCAGTGCTGTCTGGGTTAGAAGAACAAGTGGCCGGAAGGATCGATTTCCCCCGGCATTGTACAAGTTTTGGTTCAAGTGCTTGAGAATGACAGTTGTTTAACTGGGACCTTTATTTTAAGCCTAGAGTCACAAATGATATTCTCTTCTGACTTCAAGAGTCTGACTTTTAAAACAAGACAGGGTATAACACATCTCTGTTAACACTGTGAATAAAACAGGTAGACAGAATGTCAGGTTTTTTTTTTTTACTTTCGGAAGGGGGAAAAAAGAGAAATTCATTTTGGGGGAATATTGAGCAGCAAATCTCCATAATCAGAAGAGGAATTTCAGCTTCTTCTCAGTCTGAAGTCTAAGCTTAGAAATCAGACATTACTGTTTTCTCTGGAGAAAAAGCTATCTTTTTCTTTTAAAGCTTTTCATTTTCATAAAGTTTTAATCTGTTCATTTAGAGACACATTTTGATCAATAATAAGGCTCAGGTACTTAAAATTAGAAACCATATCTAAAGGAACATTAGTTCCAGAAGATTTAGGCTGTTAAGTGTCACTCAACTTCTGAGTTTTAGAGACAAATAAAACTCAGGTTTTCCCTAGGCTTCCAGCAGGCTGTGGTATTTGTTGGTTAGAGACAGGACAGACTGGCTCATTAAAATTCAGAGGTCTAACTAGGCACTGATCATGTCTAAAGGAAAGCAGCACAATAGAATGTCAGCCAGACTTACCTCAGCCTGAATATTTGGCCCAGTGAGAAACAGAGCTGGAGCTGTCTGGATGGTTAAAGCTGTCCAGAATGTCTTAATGAAGCGGATAGCAGTGCTGTCTAACTGAAACTTTTTGTTTGATTCTGCCACATTCATAGAACTATGGACTCAATCAGTGACATTCAGCCTCCGTTTCTTTAACAGCTTTGGGAATGGCCATAATGTTTTATGTTTCTTATATAGTCTTAACCAGACAGCATTGACTGCCTCAGGCTTGGGGGAAAGTCATACGACTGTGTTGGGGCAGCTAGGTGGCCCAATGGATAGAGTGCTAGGACTGGAGTCAGGAAGACTCATCTGGAGTTCAAATTTGGCCTCAGGCACTTATTAGTTCTGTGACCCTGGGCAAGTCACTTAATGCTATTTGCCCTCCTTCTCCAGCCCCCCATTTCCTCATCTGTAAAATGAACCAAAGAAGGAAATGGCAAACCACTACAGTATTTTTGCCAAGAAAACCACAAATGGGGGCATGAAGAGTTAGACATGATTGAAACAACTGAACAACAACGTATGACTGTTAGCCATTGCTGTTAAAGAGGCTGTGAACATACCCATTTTGCAGATTTGGGTAAATGCCATATGAGAATGCTTTCAAAATTAATTGGCTTTTTTGTAGTAGACCTGGAAGAATACTCTTACTTAAGAATTGAGTGCTCTCTACTGTAGGGATTAGATCACCCTAATCAAGAGTTGTGTGAAAAGTGGTTTTGAGATTCTCATCATAGTGTGGGTTATGGAAATGTCAAGTATTGCCTTCTAATAATCATAATTATAATCATAATTGTATAATGATGATGATAATGTTTGTCAAGTGCTTCATAAATTTCATTCTAATTTTATCTTCACAGCTCTGGGAGGTAGGTAAAACTTTGTTTTAACAGATGAGGAAATTGAGGCAGACAGAGGTTAAGTGACTTGCCCAAGGTCACAGAGGTAGTAAGTGACTGAATCCGGATTTGAACACAAGTCTCCCTGATTCTAGATGGAGTGCTCAAAGGGGCCATGTCTATAAATGATCAGAACAATCAGTTCATTTGCTCAAAAAATCAGTCAATGCAAAAAGGGGAGGCACTCATTAAATTATTAGGTAGCATGTACACAAAATGCCAAAACGTTACATTTCAACTTTGACCTAAGCTATTTACTACATCATTTATTGTTCAGTCCTTTCAGTTGTGTACAATTCTTTGTGACCCCATTTGGGGTTTTCTTGGCAAAGACACTGGAGTGGTTTTCCACTTCCTTTTCCAGCTCATTTTACAGATGAGGAAACTGAGGAAAACAGGGTTAAATGACTTGCCCAGGGTCACAAAACTAGTGAGTGTTTGAGGCCAAATTTGAACTCACGAAGATGATTCTTCCTGACTCCAGGCCCAGCATTTTATCCCCACCTAGTTGCCCATAACTATATCATATTGCTACATACATATATGTGTGAATATTTATATAAAATACGTGCACACACATATACATACATACCATTGTTACTATTAAACAGGTTTTTTTTTTTTCTGGAAAGAAAGGAAGTAGAGGGAATGGATGGTGGCACAGTGGATAGAAGTCTAGATCTAGAGTTAGAAAGGTCTGAATTCAAATCTGACTTCACATGCTTACTAGCTGGGTGACCCTTGGCAAGTTACTTAACCAGTTTGCCTCTGTTTCCTTATCTGTAAAATAGTGATAATAACATTACCAACCTTCCAGGGTTGTCATAAGAATTAAATGAGATAATATATGGAAAGTGCTTTGCAAAAATTGAAACACTATCTAAGTACCAACTATGGTTCTTATTGTTAATAATAATTTCCCATTGAAGATCAAGAAATAGAGATATGGTTAAAGGACAGGCAGAGCTATGGAGTCATTTTGGTATTTGATGCGATCTGGTGACCCTCACTGTGTATACATTTGCCTCTTTCCTCAAGCCATACATATAGAATTTGGGCCAACGGGGAGTGGAGAAGAGAGGATGAAAAACCAAAGGCAATGGATTCCATACCAGGTTCGATAAGCATTGAATCTAATAAACAAACATTTATTAAACCCTTGCTGTGTGCTGGGCACTATTAGGCAATGGGGTTACAAGGACAGAGAATTAAATAATCTCTACCTTTAAGGAGTTTGAGTTATTGAGACATAGAATGTCAAGAGTTGGGAGGAAATTTAGAATGCACCTAGTTTATTCTCCCTAAGTTTATAAAGGAGAAAATGAAGGTGAAAAAGGAAAGCAACTTTTTCAACATCAAACAGCTGGTAAGTAGTTAAAGAGTTGGAAAGCAGATATCCTCTGAATCTAAGACTCATTTTTTTCATTTTGCTCTTCTCAAGGGAAGTAGTTTTATCAAGAAATTGGATTTTAAAAAATTCAGATTTCTAATTTCAGAGTGTAGGGAACTTCCAGTGTGGAAATTCCCTCTAATGATACAGATGAACAGCTTGACATGAACTATATCAAAGAGTGTGAAAGAAAAGATCTGGAACACAAAGGAATAAAAATAAAGCTACAAGGCTAGTCCAAGAATATTCTCCCTAGTGAGGAATGGAATTCTTTCTAGATTTATTTGGTTGTTTCAATCATGTCTGACTCCTCATGACCCCATTTGGGGTTTGCTTGGCAAAGACATTGAAGTGGTTTGCCATTTCCTTTTCCAGCTCATTTTACAGATGAGGAAACTAAGACAAACAGGGTTAAGTGACTTGCCTAGGGTCACACAACTAGTGTTGGGGGCTAGCTTTGAACTGAAGAAGATGAGTCTTTCTGACTCTGGTCCTGGTGCTCTATCCACTGTACCACCCAGCTGCCCTGGATAAAGATGTAGAAATAGGTCTCTTCAACCTCTCTGAGTCTCAGTTTCTTCATCTGTAAAATGAAGGAGAGGGAAAGTGGGAACATTCTAATTTTTCTTCCTTCCCTTCTTGTGATCATGAGCAAGTCACTTTACTTTGATATGCTTCAGTTAAATGAAGTTATTGTATCATAAGAAATCTTGAACTGGACATTTTCTGAGGAAACAGGGAAGACCTCTTTAAACAGATACAGAGCAAAGTAAGCAGTATAATTAGAACAGTTTATATGATGACAATACTAGAGAGAGAAATAACATGGAGAAACTTAAGAACTCTGATCAAAGCAATTGTAAACCACAAGCCCAGAAGACTGAAGCTGTAACATGCCTCTTACCTCCTGCCAAAGAGGTGATAGACATAAAATGCAGAGAGAAACATGGATTTTTCAGGCATGACACATGTGAGAATTTGTTTTTCTGGATTATGTATATTTATGATAAGGGTTTTCTTTTTCTTTTTGATTCAATGGGTGACAGGCATTGGGAAGGATCAATTGTAAATGCATGTAAAATAATTTTTTGGAGGGGGGAAGGCAAGGCAATTGGGGTAAAGTGACTTGCCCAAGGCCACACAGTTAGTTAAGTGTGTCAAGTGTCTAAGGTCAGATTTGAACTCAGCTCCTTCTGATCCCAGAGTCCGTGTTCTGTACCACCTAGTTGCCTCAAATAAATTTATTTTTTAAAATAAAAAAAGTCATTGAATGAGATGGTATGAAAAGTTCCTTGTAGTTGCAGGTCTGATCCCATGAAGACATCCTGTTCTCACTCATGAAGGTAGAACAGACTCGATTAAATGCTTCTTAGAATATTTGAAGCTAAAAGCAGAAGTCAGCTTGTAATCTGATCATTGGAGAGATCTCACCTTTATTTCTCTCCGTCTCTAATCTCTGAAACCCAAGAAAAGATGGGGGACACATAGGTGCTGGACTCAATCAGCTAAATCCATCACCTTCATCCCCTAATACCCTTCCCACTGACATAGCAACAGCTACTGTGGGAGTTAAAGCTAGATTCCCAACTATGACACTTGTAAAAGGAAGTATATAAAAATACCTCCCAGGAGACCAAAAAAAAACCAAAAAAACCAAAACCCCAAAACTAACTTTCATACTGACAGAACATCAAGGAGTCTCCTAAAACATTTATCTATCTTCTTCTTTGTCAACGTTTATCTAATTGTCTAACCATCCATTGAATCAAAAGATTTATTCGTTCATTTACAATCTTCAATATCTATTGATATTTTAACCTTCTAATGTTTATTGTGCTATAAACCTAACATTTTATTTATTATGAAAGCTTCCTATTATGCCTCAGAATAAAGTCAATTGTTATTTATGACATTCAGCACCTAGAACAGCACCTGCTGTGGTTTTATTTACATGACTTTTTGGGATCTATTGATTTAAAAACCAGTTCCCATAAAAACCAGTGTGTTTTAGCTTTTGATCAGTATTTTGAAGGGAGTGATCTAGATTTTGCTCCTATACCTAGTTAGGAAATAAGCTCTTGTTGTAATGGAATCCAGCTTATTTTTAAATAATATGAGAGAATTAGCAAAGAGGATTACAAATGGTATTCATCTCATGGATACATTATCCCTAATTAAAGATATAATTGTGCTAATTGATTGTCATTTAAATAAATAAGAAGTATGTGTCATAGATGATGGAACAATTCAGATCTTTTTTTCTTTAGCATTTGCTCAAATCAGAACTCCATCTCACAATAGAGGCAGTTAGAAATTTGTAAATATACATGAAAATGGCTCCCAAACAGCTTGTTGAATAAGATTGATTCCCTTGGAAAGATGGTCACAGTGTGAAACTTGGTGATAAGCATCTCTTTTAGGATGCCTGGAGTCCTGATGACATCTTAGGTTTTAGGGCTTCAATTTAAGCACTGCCTCAAAGCAACAAATATATTCTCTCTTTTAAAAATTGAATTTTATTTTTTTAATTGCCAACCACTTATTTTCAT
Organism: Gymnobelideus leadbeateri; assembly: GCA_011680675.1. Lineage (NCBI taxonomy): Eukaryota > Metazoa > Chordata > Mammalia > Diprotodontia > Petauridae > Gymnobelideus > Gymnobelideus leadbeateri. Next base: position 165,881 of record WOXC01008775.1, on the reverse strand, counting down.
ACCTTCACATATTCTATCCCCCAAATTCAATAACTGAAAAAAGTAGAAGTTTTGTTTTTCCTATGAAACATGCATAGTCAAAACAGATTCCCTCACTGGCTATATCCAAAAATGTAGAATGTATTATTCTTAATCCCAGTAGCAATAAAAAAGGTCAGGCTTAGGGAGCTTTAATGATGAATTTCCCTCATCTTTTCAGGGACCAAATGTAGGGGAGCCTGGGAGAGGTTATATTTCCTGGGAGATGTTATATGAATTGTCACTTTGTTGTCCTGACAGAGAAATGATTTACCATCCTTCTATCTTCTGTCCCTGGACAGATATTTTTTAAGCCTCATTTTTAGATGAAATGCCCTTTGTTCAATCCATAGGTAGTCAGTCTATGCTCTACCTATGCAATTATTTATGTTTTGCTTTTAAATTATTCTCACAATGATGTTTCATGAAAGTAGATTGTATTTCTCCATTTGTTTATTCTCTGATTTACTCCATAAATACTTATTGAATGATCCCCAATAGAATGTAAGCCTTTTGAGGGCAAGGGTGGGTTTTTCTTTTTTGTCTTTTTGTCATCAGTTCCTAGCATAGAGTTGGATACCTAGTTAATGTTAATGGCATTTAAGATCTTCCCCACCCATTAATAGATCTCACTGTGGAGTCCATTATGGGAAGCTTGCTTAGGGGAGGCTTGCTTGTAGGAAGGCTTTCACATCTTTTGCTGTTTTCTAATTAGGCACTGAGTCACGAGGGTTGGGATGCCTTCTGGCTCTGAAGTGTATATATACTCTGAGTTGGTATTTTGCTTTGGGGGTTCACTTATGAGAAGGATCTTGTGATTCCCTGGTAGAGATTCCGAGTGGCTGTATGTTCAGAGCTCAGATTTAAAGGCTCTCTCAATCCAGGGATGTATGTAAAGTAAAGTGTATAGCAATATTGCTTTGAATCAGGCAGTCAGAGCCCTATCTGTTGGTCTTTAGCTCTCTGCTGTATTTTCTCTGAAGTTCAGGGTGCTGACTTTTCCCCTGAACTAGTAAATGTAATTTATTTTTATTTTTTCTTTTTGGAGGGGGGAGGGCAGGGGAGTTGGGGTTAAGTGACTTGCCCAAGGTCACACAGTTAATAAGTGTTAAGTACTTGAGGCCAGATTTGAACTCAGATCTTCCTTATACCAGGGCCAGTGCTCTATTCACTGTTCCATCTAGCTGCCCCCAAGTGAATGTAATTTAAAAAGACTGTTGACCTCTTAAATAGCTATATTTCCTTTTAACCCCTTAAGTAGCTATCTTTTTTTATCTTGTCTGGGTATACCAGTGTGGTTGCCACTACACCTAGTACATGCTTAATAAATATTTGCTAAATTGAATGCCTCTTACAGGCAAATCACAAGTGGGCACTAGGAGGAATAGAGAGAAATGTAATATATTAGCTCTAAACTGGATACCTTATGGGGAAAAATTCCATTTATCTTCATCTTACTTATGATGCCCAGGATTTTGCATGGAGTCATGTTCAAATAAACTATATTATAACATTGAATGTACTATATATAGTACATTCAATGTTATAATATAGTTTATTCAACACTAGGGAAGTATTCATAGTGGAAAGTCTCAGATGGATAGTGAAATTCTCATTCTAGCTTGGGGGTGAGTGTGAAACCTGTTCTCTCTTTCCTAATTTGGAATTTTCTCATCTTCCTGCCTCATCCTTTCCTCTTGGCATCAGACATGGCCCCTGTGTGCACAAGGACCATTGATTGGATTTTACTCATGAGTCGTCACTTTGTTGTCCTGGCAGAGAAATGATTTACCATCCTTCTATCTTCTGTCCCTGGACAGATATTTTTCAAGCCTCATTTTTAGATGAAATGCTCTTTGTTCAATGTAAATTATCATAGATCTGAGGTTTGTTTTTTTTTTTAGTTATATGACTAGATAGAAAACAACTAAGTATTTTATTGTTTTTGAGTGAAGCCAACTCACAAACAATGAATGTTACAGAATGTTTCAGACCTATAACACAAGTTCTAGCTGAAAGATGGCACATATAGATCCATTCTGAAATAGTGCCTCATTTAATTTATCTGATTCTCTACTTAAGGGTCTGGCCTTCTCCATTAGTCCTGGAGGCACAGATTCCTCCAATGCCATTGGATATGCTGTGATCTCAACTACGATTTGACCATTTTGCTCTTCAATATCATTGGCATCCTTCTTATCATTGTCAATTGTTATTTGCCAAGAGTTTTCCAGTGCATCTTGTGCTGAACTTTCGACTGAATAAGTTACACAGTCTTCTTGCAGTCTAGGAGTTTACTCACAGAAATAGGCGATAACAGCATAAACCATCAAATTTCAGAGACATCAATTTAAGAGACAGGAGATAAATCTGAGAAACCTTGAGTTGGCAGGCAGTAGGAAATGGATTTTGAGGGTTGTTTACTTGTGGGGTTGGGAGAGACGGCATGAGGGGAGTGGACATAGCCAACAGAAGATGCATGCAATCAAAGAAGAACTGTTCATGTCCAGGAAGATAGTGACCAATCTGGAAAGAAGGATGGTACCAACCAAAAATTTCTTTCAAATGTGAAACAAAAAATACTTTAGGACTATAGATTATCACGGAAGTATAAGACCTTTTGGATAAAGAGTGGTTTGGGGAAGAGGGGAAAAGGATAGAATTAAAGAAGAAGAGAACAGAATAGAGGCATGTAATAAAAAAGAAATGATTAGACTGGGTCCCATTGAGGGATGTATGGGTTAAATTTCTAGTTGATGAACTAAACTTTCCAAAGCACATCTTCTCCCCCTCCCTCTAGTCTTTTGCAGGGCCATTATGCTAGGAATGGGCTAACTTATACTATGGAGACTGTTTTTGTCTTTCTTTGTATTCCTAGCCCTTAGCTTAGTGCCTGGAATATAGCAGGCACTTAAAAAATGCTTTTTGGCCTGACTCAATGTATAGACTTTAAGTTTCCTTGATGATTTCAAAGTTTTATTATTGGATAAAAAGCTGACTGATAACTGAAATATAATCTGTATTTTAATCTTTGCCATGGCACCAAAAAATTCCAACTTTCTAAGTTTTTTAATTTCCTAGGTTCTTAAGGTTAAAGGTTCACTTTAAAAAAATCTAGAAATATTTCTTTCCCCCAGAGAAATGGTTCTAGTGTTTCTTTTTTTCTTCTTCAAAGTTTGAAAACTTCTGAGAAGGAGCTGTTCATGTGCAGAATTTTATTATACAAGTAGATTTTCTCCAGAAAGAAAGAACCTGAGTTCATTGAGATGATATTACTATTGACAGGCCTATCAACAACAAATATAAGGCTGGTTCTGTAGCCTCTATTTAATTTACTGTCTATTGATGTTTAAAACTACAGAGACTGCAAAATTTCAATTCTAAACCACTAATTTGTTTCATTTTTCTAGGGAACTAGAGACTTTGATTTAGAAACCCTGTGGTATCTTCCAGCAGTAAAAGAATTTCAGTTGAACTCAAAATTGTTTTGATTTCCTCCCTCTCATCCCTTTATGAATACATGAAAATATTATCAGGGATAAAATCTTTTCTTCCTTTTTTTCTGCAAAGAAAAGCTATTTTATAACCATACTTCCTTTCTTAGGGTTTTTACCCCTTCTCTCCCACTTTGATATAGAAATAAGTACATTCATTTATTTTCTTTTGGTTATCTTATTAATTCTTGATAGAGCTGAGTCAAGCATGCACAGGGAGTTAATGATACCATTTTCCTTGTAGTCAATGGTACTTTCCCCTGAGGATTTGGAATCTATGTTCCTGTGTATTTGATGTTATATCTGATACACAGTCTGGGAAATTGCAGGCATGCCAAGTACATGGTTAGTATACAGGTAGTAAATTTGTTCTGAGATAAAAAAAAGGTTCAGCATCACTAAAGTTCATGCTAGAACCTTTCTGAAGGCTCCCTTTATTTGGACCGAACAAGATCCCTCTACCTAGAGTATCTGCCTACTGGATTATCTTATCCCCTTCATCTTCTTGTCAAAATGAAGCTTGGCCCTTACCTGGCAATCTTGTCTGTGCATGACATGGTGACAAGTTGCTCGCCCAGCAATACACCATCCCATGTTTGGACAGCATTGTGACACCGGACAGGGATGGTCCCTTCTCCCGATTCTATCTTTGTTCGTAGGTGTCCTCGGAACTTCCTGACGATGTGTCTGCTGCTGTTTACTAGGAAGTAAAAGGCAGGAGGTGAGAGACAGCAGATACAGAAAGCAAACAGATAGCAATAATAGAGACATTAAAAATGTTTGTTTCCTGGGAGGGGGCACAGGGAGAGAGTTCAAAAGAAGACAAAAATGGTGCTATCAATTGGATTGGGCATAGGGCAAAAGGGTTAGGAATGGAGAAAGGGACGATTTGGTCGATGTACGTTCTAGGTATTGTAGCAAATAATAGGTGGTACAGAGGGTAGGCAGCTTAACTTGGAGGCAAGGAGACTCAGACACTAACTAGCTGTATGTCACCCTGAGCAAGTCACTTAACTGCTTTCAGCCTCAGTTTACTCATCTAGAAAATGGGAAGGAGGAGATGTTGGTATTGACAGGGGGGCATCAGAGGCTGAGGCTGAAGAAGGAAGAACCTGGCATGTAGAGTGAAGAAATAGCAGGGGGTCTAAATGCAACTCTGAGCAACCCTCATTGGATGGGAACTTCAGCTCCAGATGTTGCTCTTTAGCGCCCCCCTAAAGCTTATGAGAGGTGAAGCCTCTTAGAACTACAAATTTCTTGTTTCTTTCTTTCTTTCTTTCTTTCTTTCTTTCTTTCTTTCTTTCTTTCTTTCTTTCTTTCTTTCTTTCTTTCTTTCTTTCTTTCTTTCTTTCTTTCTTTCTTTTTCAATCCCTCCCTCCATACTAAGAGGGCAATACAGAAAAGAGAAAGACCAGTATTGTAGCTGCTCTTCTATATAGAAAGAGGCTGGCTGTGTTGGTTTATTTGCTTTGCTCACACAGTCACTCCAACTGTTTGGTGCAAGGTCTCTTATAATTGGACAATGTACAATCTGGGTGAGTGAATAACTGTCTAGAATACAAACTTCACAGAACAAATCCCATTAATAAAAGGATTTGTTCTGTGACATTTGAATTCAGTCAAAAGGCCGCACTTAAGGACCTAGGAGGCTGCAGGTTCCCCACCCTGGGTCTAGATTGTCAGTTCCTTGAGGGCAGGGACTTTGTCTTTTTATATTCCATGGGTTTAGGCACATAGTAGGTGCTTAATAAATGTGGTGACCATTCTGATGAACTTTGAAGTTGCAGCTTTGCAACTGTTATTCAGATTAAGAGGTAATGCTTTCTAGACTTCTTTTAAAGATATTTGTAAATGTTACATTTGAATATGGAAGGGGAGATGCTTTATCCCAAAGGAAAGTGAAGAGGATCCACAGCTTTTTGCAGTGCGGATGTCCCTGAATGGACCAATGACATCAAAGTCTTCAGTACAGACTTATGAGTTACCCAGAGTAAGTGGGTTTTCCTCTCTCTTGTGTACTTTCCTTGCCAGGTTCCTGTGATTGTGTGTCCTTCTTCCCCCAGAGATATTGAGTATCTTGATGGGAGAATTTGAACTACATTTATTTGTGGATTGAGGTGTATTTTTAATAAAATCACTTATGCATTTGATTTAATATATAAGAATTTATTTTCTTATTTCTTTTGCCTGAATTTTAAGTATATTACTATTTTTAAGAAGTAAAAGTATATTATTAAAAGTATATTATGGCTGGGTGTGTAAATAGAAACACATTGTTGTTATTGTCATTTCAATCATGTCCAACCCTTCGTGACCCCATTTGGGGTTTTCTTGGCCAAGATACTGGAGTAGTTTGCTATTTCCTTCTCCAGCTTGTTTTATAGGTGAAGAAACTGAGGCAAACAGGGTTAAGTGACTTGCCCAGGGTCACCCAGCTAGTCTGAGACCAGATTTGAACTGAAGATGAGTCATTCTGACTCCAGACCAGACTCTTTATCCACCCAGCTGTCCAGAACACACGGGAGGTGGCTCGAGTCAGAATGGTGGGTAAGGGGGTAGATTTCTCCTCAACAAAATTACCCCTAGTAGTCTGAGAGTATTTGGGTCAAGTCAACAAGCATTTATTATGTATCTACTACATTTCAGATGCTGTGTTAAACACTAAGGATACAAAGAAAGACAAAAACAGTCTCTGTTCTTAAGGAGTTTGAAAAGTTCAGTTGTTTTCTGTTGTGTCCTACTCTTTCTGACCCCTTTTGGGTTTTCTGGGCAAAGACACTAGAGTGGTTTACCATTTTCTTCTCCAGCTCATTTTACAAATGGGGAAATTGAGGCAAATTGGGTTAAGTGACTTGCCTAGGATCACATAGCTGGTAAATATCTGAGGCAAATTTGAACTCAGGAAGATGTCTTCCTAATTCTAAGCCCAACACTTTATCTATTGCACCACCTAGGGGAGAACATCCAAACAACTATGTCCAGACAAATAAATTTGGATAAATTGGATACAAACTCAGAGGGGGAAACATCAGCATTATGGGGGAATCAGATTGAAAGTGAGGTTGTGGCTGCGACTTGAAGAAATCCAGGGAAACTAGGAGGTAGAGATGAGGAGAGAGAGAATTTGAGTGTGATTGTGTTGCGGTGATCTTCCTCTAATGTGGGAGCAAGACAATCTAGAAAAGAGGTTTAGATTCCTCCATATGAGGAGAAAGATTGTATTACATTGTTGGGTTGTCCATACCCAGGAATATCCCAGGCATTTGTCTGGTAATTACATTGTAGGGGTAGCCACAAGGAGAAAGAAATTTAGGTCTTCTCAGAGAAATGAAGCACATTGTCTGAGGTGACACAGGCAATAAGTTGTGGGTAATATAAATGAAATAAATGATAATATAATGATATAAACCAGGGTTTATACCAACAATTCTCAGTCTCTGAGATTTTTGGTCTTTATTTTCTCACCTGTAAAATGGGTATAATGGTTATCCTGAGGATCAAATGAGATAATCTATCAATAGCTCTTTGGGAAACAAAGTTATGTAAATGTCATCTTTATTATTGTTATTATTATTTAGTAGTAGTGTTACTTCTAGTAAACTCAAAGCCTTTTCCATTGTAATATGATTCCTCTGTATAGTGTAAACATAACAAGAAAATGATTCTATCCTTGAGACAGTTAGTGAAGATAAATCTGTCTACAGTATTGTAATTCTAATTTCTGATTTTCCTCCCTCCTACATTTCTTTTTCCTTCTCGTTTCTTTAAACTCAAACCTAATTACCATCAGTGAAAAGAAACATTCAAATCCATAAAATCCCTGCCCATCTTTCTTGATTACACTCATGAAAAGCTGGTTGCTAAATTTCAGAAAAACGTTTGCCAATTCTTATCCACAGCCCATGCAAAAGTAAATTTCCCATAAAAAGAACTTAAACCCTGTTAATATGCATGAAAACACTGGACCTGATTTGAATGAACAACTTGTTTTCAGTAGTTAACCCGGATTTTTGTCAGTATGATTTTTTTGCCTGAAGGGCCAGGTGGCTGAAATATTTCCAGGCAGTGTTTATTTGGGGACTTGTAAGTCACAGGCTGTAGTCTCTGGCTTCTCCCCGTTCAGTTTGATCAATACCACTGTGAACCTAAGTGTTTCTGATCTTGTGGTGCATGTCCCCCCTTGCCACATCTTAGCTAATTGCGAACGGCATGAGGAGTTTGAAGATGCCTCTTGAGTCTGAACAAAATGTCAATCCGAGCAGAGATTGGAGGGGGCTCATTTGAAATGTTTTGGAGTGGATTTATAGTGTGCCCCAGATGAGAGAGGGTACAAAATATCAGGGCCTTGCTGCCTGTTTTGTGCACACAAACACCCCAAACTTAGAGGGTCCTAAGAAATGATGGAATCTTGGGTAGAGTGTATAGGTCTGTGATCTTTATCTGTAAAAGAGAGCGGGGGAGAGAAGACTGCAAGAAAGGAAAGGGTGACTCCAGCTCTTAGTAAGGTCCCCAGTTATATTGCTTACTTTTCTGGGGTTAGAATCAAAAGAAGGTGAAGAAAAAATAAATAGAACTGCACAGTTCTATCTAAATTATACATGTGACTGCTTCACTGGTTTTGGAGGGAGAAAAGAGATCATCGATTTAGGACCCCAAGTGGCCATCTAGTTCAATTACCTCCTTACCGTCTTCAACCTCCTGACAGTGGTTAAGCGACTTGTCAAAGGTCACAAAGGCAGTAAGTGGCAGAACCAAGAATAGAACTCAAATCCTCTCATTCTAGAGCCAGCATTCTTTCTATTGCACCATACTGGGATGACAATAAAAAAAATAAATATCTGTAAGAGGGAGAGAGTAAATGTATAAAAGGAAGAAAGGAAAGAAATAGACATGTATTTTTTGTTTTTGTTTTATCTTTTTGGAGGGGGGAAGGCAGGGCAATTGGGGTTAAGTGACTTGCCCAAGGTCACACAGCTAGTAAGTGTTAAGTGTCTGAGGTTGAATTTGACCTCAGGTCCTCCTGACTCCAGGCCCAGCACTCCATCTGCTGAACCACATTCTTTTTATAATTGAATAAAAAGTGTTGGTATATAATTATTAGTCTTATTCTCATCTTTTACAGAGAAGTTCAGATAGGGAATCCCCTGGGCAAGTCACTATCCTGATATTATTTTTTAAATATTCTGTGATTTACAAAATAGATGTATAAATGACTTGCTTTTTGCTCTTGAATAGAGGTATTGGGACTTATACACATCTTTCTGTAGGCTCACTGAAAGCATACTTGGGACAGTTCCAGTAGCAGACTCAACAATGGGGATAATATGCAGTTCTTGTTCTCACTTGGAAATAAACCTAAAATATCCTGGACTGTTATCAAGCCCATTTTTAAAGGCCTTTGGGGACAAAGATTTTACAGGCTCCTTGGGATAAACATCTTTGAGAAGGGCTGAGCAAAATAGGAGGGTTCTGGAACTAGAGCAATTTGAGGGAGGTGGGTCCAGATTGCAATATTGGGTCATAGGTTCAAAGCTATTGAGTAGGGGTGTGGAAAAGTTGAATATCTTAAAATCTTTTACCAGCCTGGTATCTAGACCTCAGATCTCTTGCTGTGATTTTAGACCAGCTGCAAATCCTAACAATGATACTGGGGCTGCTGCAGAGCTCACACATCTTGTTCCTCCAGACATCAGATCAGATTACTTTATCTTAGACATTACAGTGTTTGTAGAAACATTGTTATAGAGTTCTTGGTTTCTCTAGTAAAATCTCATTTTGTGTTTTAATGTGGCATGGAGGTGACCCTGTTCTAGCACATCCTGCCAAGTTTGAGGTGATAACCAAGTGACAGGCTGTGTATCTCTTCTCCAAGCACCATCCTAGTTAAGTACACAGTGGATCACTACCCAAAGGTTGGCCAACAGCTGATAATCTCTCAGTCTCTCTTCACTTTGCCTTCTTGCTCTTTCCCCTTTCTATAAAGAGTGATATAGGTATGCTCTATATCTTGATACATCTAAATATATATGTAGAGATTTCTCTTTCTACCTATATCTAGAGATATATCTCTATAACATACTACATACATGTCTATATTATATTTATAACATATATACACATAAGAATTCATGATAAGGTTAAGACTGTTATGTGCATCAGTGAAGGGAGCACACACGTGGGCAGAATTATGGGTATTTTGAATCATTAAAGTTGTCTCATCCTTTTATTGATTATTTTTTGTCTTCTCCACTGAAAGAAGGAAAACTCTATCTCCATTTTTTTCTGAATTCTTAAATTACCCTCTGAATTCAGTCTTGCAGTATGTTTGCACATCCAGTTGGGATGGGTACACTATGGAACGTAAGAGAGAGAGAGAGAGAGAGAGAGAGAGAGAGAGAGAGAGAGAGAGAGAGAGAGAGAGAGTGTGTGTGTGTGTGTGTGTGTGTGTGTGTGTGTGTGTATTTGTATGAAAACTCTGGCACAGCTGTAGGTTAATAGAGAGGCAAGGAGGCAGCAGGCCCCATGTGGAGGAAATGCAATGGTGTGTTACAGACCAAAAGAGGGATCGAGGAAAAAAATGAAGCCAAAGCTATCAAGGCAGACTGGCACATTGGCAGAAGAAAGGGAAGCAGCCCCAGGGGTGGTTGAGGAGGTGGGGGGTTGGAGCTGGCAACACATTCCATTCTGATGGATTCTTGAAATACATGATGTTTTTAAATCTGATCACAAGCTAATTGGTATCAATCCTGCCCTCTATGGAGAAATTAGTGCAATTGACTAAGGACATATATGTTTTATACAGTCTTTCCATTTTTGATTGTGAAGACATGGAAATGACCCTTTTGGAAACGATGACATGCTGGGTTGGGGGAGTGAACAGAACCCTTGCTGTAGCATGGGAGAACTGAGCACAAATTCCCTTTCTAACACTGTTACTTGTGTGACTGGAGAAAAGTCACTTCTCTTTCTGAGTGTCAGTTTCCTCATCTATAAAATGAGGAAGACTGAACTTGCTGGCCTCAGAAGTCACTTTTAGCTATAGATTGGGGGTCTGTAACAATTTTGGGTGTGCCACAAACCCTTTTGGCAGTCTGATGAAGCCTATGGACTCTCTCAGAACAATGTTTGTCAAAAATTGAAGGAAGTTGTAAATTTCAGTTAGATGTTAGTGAGAATAAAGATAATTTATTCCCACCCCAGTTCATGGATGGGAAAAAGTGTCTGTGGATCCCTTGAAGGGAGGTGCTATTGAAACAATGTTAAGAACCCCATATAGAGTCATTATACTATTCATCTTCCATTTTACCAAGAGTGGGTTCCTGAAGCACCATTTAAAGATTTTTCAATCAATAACTTGTACTAAGAGCTTATTATGGGTCAGAGACCGTGCTCAGCACTGGGTGTACTAAGATAAAAAATGAAAACTATGTCCTTGAGTAGCATACATTCTAAGGGCAAAGCCAACGTGGAGGTCCATGAATATAGGAGGTAGCATTGGAGGCACTATTAGCTGTGAGGGGACTTTGGGGCTTCATGAAAAAATTGGTGTTTGAGCTGAATCTTGCAGAAAAGCAGGGATTCCAAGAGACAGAGGCCAGGAGGGAATCTGTCCTTGGCTTTTTGCTTCTAAGTTGCCTAGTAATTTTTTTAGTGGGGCTTGAGGGATGCCTAACAGTATGTATAGGAAACTTCCTGAGAATAGGGGGTGTCACTTTTCTATATGCTTTAAAATGCCTCACAGTACATATGGTTCTGTGCCATACATACTTATATGAGAAATGGGGGGCATTGCCTACTAAGAATGGCAAACTACCCCAATAGTATGAAGAACTTTGAAACTCTAACCCAGACCCCAGAACAACAGACAGACCTCTCAACTTCATGAACTGGGACTGCTTAAGGCATGAACAAATGCTCTTGTGCATTTTAAAAGCTCCCAAGACTGTCCCACCCCTCCGCCATTAACCAATGACTTATGTCACTGGACATAAATTTGGTTTAGTCTCTGGTCATCCATATTTCATCATCCTTAGAACCAGTCTGTTGAAGAAAAATGAAAAAAAGACCCACTTAAGTAGTAAGGTGTAGATGGATAATATTTGAGCAAGTCTCCTTTTTGATTTTGATTATAAAGATCTGAATTGGGGAGAGGATAAGAGAGTCTTTAAAAATAAAACCATTGTAGAGAGTCCCCTAAATAACAGTGCCTTCCTCAAGAGATGTAATATGTCTCATCCTGACTCCCCCAAAAGACTTTTGAAGGAGGAAGAAACATATGAGTTAATTTCTCTCTTTTTCCATTAATGAGGAATTAAGTTCAAATTACAAACACTCCAAGAGCCCTGCCTTCTCAGAGATCAATCTGATTTCAGTGTTACAAGGAAGTCATTGAGTCAACTGAATAAATTACCCCACTCTACTTAAAGTGCTATAAGATGTTATGCCTCGATATCTTAACCAGATCAAAATACACCTGAATTGATCAAAGACTTTAAGTGAAAAAAGTCCTTGAGAGTCATTGGATGAACTGGAGTCATGTTGATAGGGAATCTTTTCTGAGAGATTAAGAGACTTTATCATACCCTAGAGTGAGGAAATATCACAAAATAGTAATAATAACACATGCTCCAGATACTGTGATAAGTACTTTACAAACATCATCATCACAACCCAGGGAGGCAGCTGCTGTTATTATCTCAATTTTAGAGTTAAAGAAAATGATCTAAATAGAGGTTAAATGGCTTGCCTAGGGTCACACTGCTAGGACGCATCTAGTAAATGGATTTGAAGTCATATTTTCTTGACTCTAGGGCCAGGGCTTTATCCAGTGGGCCACCTATTTACTAGTATAGAACCCATGATATTTTGAGTATCTAGGTGGTCAATAACCATTAAGTGCCTATTATTCCCATTATCATATGTTGTCACTATTATGCCCATTATTATATATTGTGTCTGTATGTGTCTATATAATCGACATTGTTTATTATGCCTATCGTGCAGGGCAACCTGCTAAGCGCTGAGGATACAAAGAGGTAAAAGACAGTCCCTGCCCTTGAGAAGCTCACACCCTAATAAAGGAAGACAGCACAGAAATGATGATGTATAAACAAGACATACTAAGGATCAATGTGGGAGCCATTACAGCCAAACCCATGAGAAAGAATTATTTTGAGGGTTGGGTAGGGAAGAGACAAGCAGTCACCCCAGCTCTCTGAGGTTAGAAGATTTGGACATTTCACATCAGCATTCCTGGGATTGTAGTGGCTGATGGCAACATGTGTTGGGAGCTCAGAACTGACTGGACTTACTAAAGAAAGGCAGATTCAAGGCTCTACAAGGAGACCTGTAGCAAAGCTACAACATTCCTAAGGGATATTTGATGATCCCTGGGAAGGGGAGAAAAGGGTCACTAGCAACCAGAAGCTATGAGTTACCCTTCTCATGTGTTCTTTTTGAAGCTTGAGTTCCTGTCTTGCCTTGGATTCTCTAAGTATCAGTGGAAATCTGGGTCACAAACTTCTAGGAGCTAATTGTCAGTGATACCACTGTGTGATATCAGATGATGATGGCAAAGGGAAGCACATTGGTGGGAACCTCATGAGTTAATAGCATGAGAAAAGCAACCCTGTCACATTCCCTGCTCCATTTTCCCACTACCAAGGATAACTCTAAGGCTATCCCTAGAGCTCTGGGGAGATAAAGTTGCTACCCTCTGGGTACTGGAGCCTGGGAAAGCTCCAAGCTTATGCTACAGCAGAAATAGCAAGATTCCTGATACTTTCCCACCCCACCCCAAGTTCTCCCCCATGATTACTTTCTTTCTACTCTGTATGTATGCTATATGTACATACTTATGTGCATATTGTATAATCCAGTTAGAATATAAGCTCCTTGAGAACAAGAAGTATATATTGGCCTCTGTTTTTGTCCCCTTTGCTTAACACAGGGCTTGGCACACAGTAAACAATCAGTAAGTGCTTGCTGACTAACTGAAACACTTCAGGTTTGTTTCTAGTATAAATATCACAGTAATAACACATCATGTGCTTATCTGTCTCATTCTATAGTATGTGTGTGAGGGGAATGTCTTAGTTATCTTCTTTCCAAGATTTTTCATTTCTAAGAAAGCCATTAAGGTGAGGCAACTGTACCTGTTCAATGAATCCCAGGGTGCATCCAGGATTGGATGCATTTTTAATTTTATTAGACCATTCATGGTGCAATAGAAAATGTACTAGAGTTGGATTACATTTTACTTGTGTCAATTTGAGCAAATCCCTTCATCCGTTTTCTAGGCCAGAATTTCCTCACTTGTAAAATGGGGGACTTGGATTCACTGATATGTAAGATCCCTTCAAGCCCAAACATTTCAGGAATTTAGGGATCAGTAGGACATCTGAAAAAACGATCTGGTGTCCAGTGCACAAAGAGATGTGGAATGCTTTCTGAATTCAAGCACCACTGTGAGAATACTTGCTAGTGAGTCTTAGATTTCCTGCAGTTTGAATCCCGTCCTCTTGTGATTCCTACTAGGAGGGTCAGAGACCAAAATGGTAGCAAGAAACCGGATACACTTGAAAGACTTTTACCCTTCAGAGTCCGAAGTCTTAGACTGTATTTTTATAAGGCCAAAAAGTAGGGATGAAAATGAAAGCCGTTTCCAAGTAGCTGAATAAATGAGCACATTTTGCAGTTTAAAAAAGTGTTTTATATCATGCAGGCAGACATAGGTCATGTATATTTACAAAAAGTGCTTCATTTTTCTAATTTTTCTCCAAGAGTTCATTAAGCTTTACATTACGTTTTCTGCTCATCTAAGCCAAGAAATCCATACACTTCGTATTTCTTTTTAAAAGAAGCTTATTTTAAGCTTTTCCATGTTGCCTATTGGCTCTTTTCTACAAACTCCCAACCCCCTTCTTTCACCCCATTCATTTCATTTCATCTAGGATGCTAGGCACATAAAGCACTTGATAAATATTTATTCTATTGAATTTAGGCAACCACCTCAGCTTTTGGAGCCTCCTCCCAAATCACCGTGTTAACTTGTATGTACTCATAAATGTATCTGTATATAAATGTTTTTGCCATCACCTGCTCTGCTTGGTTTTGACTCCAATATCATGATCACCCTTCTACCCTGACCCCTCCCACCCCCAACCCTTCCTATTCCAAGTTCATCACCAGGAAACTCATCATCATGGAGATGGTTCCCTTTTGGTACTCATACCTCATCCATACCCTTCTTGCTTCTGCCCCTCAGTCTAGAGGGTGGAACAAAAAAATTCTCATACCCTTCCATTACATAGGGCCCCAAATCCCAGACATCCCTTCATTTGCCCCCTAGTGGTTCTGCTTGATTTTGACTCCATCATCATGCCATCCCTATCCCCTAGAACCAGGTACCTTCTGGTACTGCCTTGCCTCTTCAACTTCCTTTTTGTGCTTTGTCTTCCTCTGTTAGATTGTAAGCTCTTAAGGTCAGGGACAGTCAATGTCTAGCACATAGTAGGTACTTAATAAATCATTATTGTCTGGTAAATGTACTTGTTTCCCCATCTAGCTAGTAAATTCCTTGAGGGCTGGGATTGTTTCACTTCTGTCTTTATATAACCAGTGCCTGACATATATGTGGATAGCATATATTGTTCAGTCATTTCATCATATCTGACTCTTCATGGTCCCACTTGGGGTTTTCTAGGCAAGGATACTGGAGTGGCCTGCATTTCCTTCTCCAGCTCACTTTATAGATGAGGAAAGTGAGGCAAACAAGGTCACACAGTTAGTGTCTGAGGCCAGATTTGAACTCAGGAAAATGAGTCTTCCTGACTCCAGGTCCACTGTGCCACCTAGTTACACTGGATAGTATATGGTAGATACTTAATAAATGCTTGGTCTCTTGATTGATAAACATTTTATTTTCTCTTTCTAATTGCTTAGTCCAATGTTTCCTAGTCTTTCTTTCTTTTTTTTTTTTTTAAAGCAATTGGGGTTAAGTAACTTGCTCAAGGTTACACGGCTAGTCATTATTTATGCGTGGGTGCTCATTTTCTGAGGCCGGATCTGATCTTGGGTCATCCCAACTCCGAGGCCGGCACTCTATTCACTGCGCCACCTAGCCGCCCCCAATGTTTCCAATTCTAAAGGGAACAAGAAGCTTGGGAAAGGGGAGGAATGAACTATATAACTCTAGTATAAACCTTTGCATCCAGTCTAAAGGCTGGTGATTTGGGTAAAATGTTCATAGGATTAAAAAAAATCTTTATTCTCAGGGTGTGGAGCCAAGATGGAGTAAAAGCAAGAATTTACTTGAGTTAGTCCCCCAATTACCTCTAACACTTGTAAAAATGTTTCTAAACAAATTTAAGAGCTACAGAACCCACAAAATGACAGAGTGAAACAAATCTCCTGCTGAAGGCAGCCTGGCAGGGTGACAGGAAGGATCTATCACACCAGGCTGGGAGCAGAGCAGAGCAAAGATTGGACTGGAACAGACTGCAGGGGACAGATTCACTGGCAGCTGTGATAGTTTTCAGACCTCCCAACCCATAAGTGCCAAAGAGAAATTAAAAGGTCAGTGGGGAAACTCTGTTGAACCTGGGTGAGAAAAGAGGGTGGTCTGGCTCCTGCCCTCCCCCTTGTCCCCTTTTCCCGGGGAGGCAGAGGTGGTAGCAGTTACAGTTGCTTCCAAAGCTCCAGGCCCACAGATGGTGGGGGCGGGGGGGAGGGAGGGGGACCAAGCAACTGATCAAAGGGCAATTTCAGGAATCTCTTTGCTGGCACTGAGGCAGGATTCTTTTTGTCCTGCTTGGATCTGGATTGCAGTCTTGGGTAGTGGTCCTGGGGTGAGGAGCACTGGCATGGTAGAGCTTGTGACAGCTGTGGAGAGGCAGTCCTCCTCAAAGTTTTGAGGCAGGTGCCTAGGAAAAGCTCTGACAACAGCTGCTGCTTTGGAACACAGCACTCTCCACTCTGGAAGCAGAGTTCTACCATGGCAAAGAGCTCAAAAGTCAAGTAGTTGGCTAGCAAGATGAGCAAACAGAGGAAGAGAAATCAGACTATAGAATCCTTCTTTGGTGACAGAGAAGATCAAAACATAGAGCCAGAAGAAGACAAAAAAGTCAAAACTCCTGCCTCAAAAACCCCCAAGAAAAATATGAATTGGTCCCAGACCATGGAGGAGGTCAGGGTCAGAGAGGAGTTTGAAAATCAAGTAAGAGAAATAGAGGAAAAATTAGGAAGAGAAATGAGAATGATGCAAAAAAATCATAAAAAATGAGTCAATAGCTTGCTAAAGGAGATCCAAAAAATACTGAAGAAAATAACATCTTAAAAAATAGACTGACTCAAATGGCAAATGAGGCTCAAAAAGCCAATGAGGAGAATGCCTTAAAAAGCCAAATTTCCCAGATGGAAAAGGAATTTCAAAAGCTCACTGGAAAAAATTCTTTCCAAATTAGATTGGAATGAATGGAAGTTAATGACTTCATAAGAAATTAAGATATTATAAAACAGATCCAAAAGAATGAAAAAAATAGAAGGTAATGTGAAATATCTCATTGGAAAAACCACTGACCTGGAAAGTAGATCCAGGAGAGATAATTTAAGAATCTACCTGAAAAGCCTACCTGAAAGCCATGATCAAAAAAAGAGCCTAGGCATCATCTTTCAAGAAATTACCAAGGAACACTACCCTGATATTCTAAAACCAGAGGGTAAAATAGAAATTGAAAGAATCCACCAATTGTCCCTTGAAAAAGATCCCCAAGAGAAAATTCCTAGGAATATTATAGCCAAATTCCAGAGTTCCCAGGTCAAGGAGAAAATATTACAAGCAGTCAGGAAGAAACGATTTGAGTGTTATGAAAATACAATCAAGATAACACAAGATCTAGCAGCTTCTATATTAAGGGACTGAAGGGCTTGGGGTATGGTATTCTGGAGGACAAAGGAGCTAGGATTAAAACCAAAAATCACCTACTCAGCAAAACTGAGTATAATACTTCAGGGGAAAATATGGATATTCAATGAAATAGAGGACTTTCAAGCATTCTTGATGAAAAGACTAGAGCTAAATAGAAAATTTGACTTTAAAATACAAGAAACAAGAGAAGGATGAAAAGGTAAACAGGAAAGAAAAATCATAAGGAACTTATTAAAGTTGAACTGTTTACATTCCTACATGGAAAGATGATATTTGTAACTCATAAGACTTTTCTCAGTATTAGGATAGTTAAAGGGAAATACACACACATATAAATGTGTGTGTGTGTGTGTGTGTGTGTGTGTGTGTGTGTGTATAGGTATACTTTGAGGGCAGAAGGTGAGTTGAATATGAAGGAATGAAATCTAAAAAATAAAATTAAGAGATGAGAGAGGAATATATTGGGAGAAGGAGAAAGGGAGAGATAGAATAGTGTAAATTATCTCCCATAAAAGAGGCAAGAGAAAACTGTTACAACGGGGAAGAGCAGGGAGGTGAAAAGGAATGAGTCAACATTACTCTTATTGGATTTGAATTAAGGAGGGAATAACATACTCAACTGGGTATCTTACCTACAGAAAAATAGGGGGGAAAGGCATAAGAGGGGGATGATAGAAGGGAAGGCAGATTGGGGGAGTGGGTAGTCAGAAGCAAAAACTTTTGAAAAGGAACAGGGTCAAAGGAGAAAATAGAATAAATGGCAGGGTGGGATAGGATGGAGGGAAATATAGTTAATCTTTTACAACATAACTACTATGGAAATGTTTTGTATAACTACACATGTATAACCTATATTGAATTGCTTGTCTTCCCAGTGTGGGTGGGTGATGAGGGAGGAAGGGAGAGAATCTGAAACTCAAAGTTTTAAAAACAAATGTTAAAAAATTGTTTTTACATACAACCAGGAAATAAGATATACAGGCAATGGGATATAGAAATCCATCTTGTCCTAAAAGAAAGTGAAGGGCAAGGGCGTAAGGGGGAAGGATAGGGGGGATATAAGAAAGGGCAGACTAGGGGAAGGGGTTATCAGTATGCTTACCATCCTGGGGTGGGGGATAGAGAGATGGGGAGAAAATTTGGAACTCAAAATCTTGTGGAAATGAATGTTGAAAACTAAAAATAAATAAATTCTGGATAAAGGAAAAATTCTTCACTCTGGTGGACTTAGTTTCTAGTGCACTGAATTCATAAAATGGGTTTCTCAAAGGAACAAGGCTTAGAAATTAAACACAGACCCTCCTTCCCACAGGAATTCAAGACTGCATATATGGAATTTATCATGGATTGTCTCAGAGGCGCGGGGAAGGGAATCCTTATAACCTCTCAATATCTTGGTTAGGCAGGTATATTTTAACTGTACACTACACTGAATCATAGAAAAATCACCTTAAAATAGCTTCAGCATTTCTTAGAAGTTAGTAACCACAGTTTATAATATACTTAAGAAGAGGGCTGTTTTGTCCATAGGGTTCTTTTGTTCTTTTATTCTTTCTTCTGTTTTTTTTTTTTTGTCCTTTCATTTGTTCTCCAAGCTCTGAAGAGTTTGGGCTTGTTAGTTTTACTTAAGTGAAGCAATACCAATAGTAAAACCAAACCAGCTTTTTGATGAGATTTCATCCCATATTGAAGCTGCCTGTCTTAGGAACATGTGCCACTGATAACAAAGTGGAGTCGGAAAAATAGAATGTGATTGACCTAGGACATATAATTTTTGATAATAAGCAAATAATTCCAAGAGAACCCTTCTTTACCCCTGAACAGAGTGTACATAAAAGCCTTGATCTAGGTCTGAGAGGGACCTTAGAGGTCATCCAATCCAACTGCTTCATTTTATAGGAGGGAAAACTGAGGTCCAGAAAGCTTAAGTGACTTGAATGAGACCACCCAGGTAAGCTCTTGAGGCATTATTTTCATAGAGGAAAAATAGTTGATGTATCACTGAGATAACTTAAGAATGGATTCCCTTCCCCCACTCCCAAAGTAAGTGTCCTAAATGACTCTGACTTAGTTACAAAGGGTGTACCTTTTTCTCCTCTTACTGGAAATAAGCATTTCTTGAGGATCCCCACTCATCATGCACTTTCATTCATGTTCTTTGAGACTAGGATAACCAAGGCCACGATTACACCTGCCAAATGATGGGGAGACTTAATAAAACTAAGAAAAAAGTGGAAACAAAGTGGGTGTCCATCGTTGGGGAACAGCTGAATAAACTGTGGTATTTTATTGTAATGGAATTAGTTATGCATTGTTAAAGATAATGGATATGAGTGTAGACTAAGCACTTTATAAAAGTTTGAATTAAAAAGGGGTGGCTTGCTGGGTAGAAGAATGAGAACAGATAAATTTGGAAATGCAGTTGATATGAAAATAAAAAAAATTCATAAACTACATTTTAAAAACTTGATGAATTTAATTCAGAAAGGCTTAAGAAGACCTATTTGAACTGAAGAAGTATGAAGGAAATATGAAACTTATAAAGACTACAGAGGGGCAGCTAGGTGGCGCAGTGAGTAAGAGCGCCAGCCTCGGAGTTGGGATGACCCGAGATCAAATCCTGCCTCAGAAAATGAGCACCCACACACAAATCATGACTAGCCATGTAACCTTGAGCAAGTTACTTAACCCCAATTGCTTTAAAAAAAAAAGAAAAAAAAGACTACAGAAATACAGTAAATATGACATTGAAAGGAAACTAGAATCTGATGAATTGTAAAAACCAATCTTGATCAGGAGAAAAGGTGAAACACACTTCTTGCTCTGTAGAGAGGTGGAAGACAATGAGTACAGAATATTGTATAAGCTCCACATAGTGCACCATTGGGTTTTGATGACCTGTTTTTCTTTGTTATAATAATAGTAGCATTTACATAGCACTGTGAGGTTTGCAAACTCTTAAAATACCATGCGTTTGATCCTCACAAGACACTTGTTACATGTGGTAAGTGCTATTATTATCCCCATTTAAAGATGAGGAAATCAAGGCAGAGAGAGGTTAAGTAACTTGCTCAGGGTTACTCAACATGTCAGTGTTTGAGATAGGACTCAAACTCATTTCTTCCTTACTCTAAGTCTATCACTGTGCCCACCTTGGAACTCTACTGCCCAATGACACATGGGTGGTTGTGTCACACTTAAAAACTCTAGTGCAAAAAAAAAAGCCATAAAGAAACATTTTTTTAACAATTAAGTTATTTGCCTAAAACCCACTTTTGTCTCCAATTACATGGACATTCCTGAGCAAATGAAAAAGAAAAAGCCTGTCAATTACTTCTATAATTCCTTTTTTGTTCACATTCCTTTGTGAATGTAGACCCTGTCCTAATAAAGCAAGCACCAGAAAGACAGGTATGTGTGTGTGTGTGTGTGTGTGTGTGTGTGTGTGTGTGAGAGAGAGAGAGAGAGAGAGAGAGAGAGAGAGAGAGAGAGAGAGAGAGAGGAGAAGCATTGATGGTGACGACGGCGATGTAGACACATGATGGTTATTTTTGGTGGTGCTAGTAGTGTGTGGCACGGGCACTTGCGCCCATTGGCAGGGGAAGGGTTCAAAGTAGTCTCTTACAGTCAGTTGTGATTTCATAGGGAGAGTTGAGGCGTGCATCTCCGCAGGGAGAGGTGTTCACATACAGATGAAATAGGATGTTCTCTTTCAGCCGATATCCTCCCTCTTTTAACTGCATGAAGATGGATCGTTCCGAGTCCTCTCGCTGTTTGCTATGATCACAAAGAGGTTCCAGGTCATTTTGAGTGCTCCAAATCAGAAACATTCCTACTAGGCAAATGGCTCTGTTTTTTTTTTTTCCTCTCTCCTCTCCACCCTCTCCACCCCTCACTCCACCTCCCCAGACTTTTTCTTTCAGAATCTTGTTTTCCTTTTGTGGCAAATCCTCTGAAATATTTAGTAGCCCTACTGCTTAGAGTGAGACAAGCTGATAAGAGCTGCCAATGCATTCTGCACCCTGGGGTAAAGTTTAACTTTGCTGGTTTATCTTTTTCCATGGTTTGGTTTTCCCCACAGACACTGACCAAGATCTATGTATTTATGAAGCTACTTTTCTGTGTATTTACACAGCTCCTGATTAGAGTAAATGGCTTTTAAATCTGGCTCTGCCTAATGGCAATGGGGATTGAGTTTAAATAATGAAAGGAGAAAAGGGATCTTAAAGACTTAGCCTGAACTGACAGGCAGAACTACAGGGAAGAAATAGTAACTGTCAGGACTTTAATATATAGGTTTTCCCTTTCCTTCCTCACCCAACCATGACCAAGGGTATATAGACTCAAAGAAACCACCGTTTCCTTTTGGATATTTGATGGATTGGGTTTTTTTTTTATCCTTGAAAGTTCCCTCTACTTAACAAAAGCTATTTCAGTTGCAGGAAGGAAGCTCCCAGTCAGTCACCAAACATTTGTTAAGAACCTATATGTGTCGGGCATTGTGCTAAGCACTAGGGATGCAAAAAAAAAAGGCAAAAAAAGGTAGAGACAACATGCAAACAACTATGTAAAACAAGGTATACCCAGGATAAACTGGAGCTAATGAACAGAGTGAAGTCACCAGCATTTAGGAGGATGGGGAAACTTCTTATAGAAGGTGGGGTTTGAGTTGGGTCTTGAAGGAAGTCAGGAGGTAGAGGATGACAAGGGAATCCCAGGCATTGGGGATAGTCAATACAAATGCCCAAAGTCAAGAGATGGGATGTCTTATTTGAGGATCAGTAAGGATTGCAGAGAATAGAAAAGGAAGTAAGGAAGTAAGGTATAGGAATCCTTTAAAGGTAGGATATCTTCAGCTTAAGAAGCCTTTCACACCTTGTCTCATTTGCTGGGTTTTTTTTTTTAACATGTATACTAATTCATTAGAGAGTGTGGCATTGAAGATAGAGAGGCACTAGACTTGGGGTCAGGATATATTCATATCCTATACATATGGCAGGCATATATTAGCTGTGTGACTTTAGGCAATTCATATATCCCCTTGCTATTGCAGCTGACTCTCGAAGATAAGGTTTCTTAACTAGGGATCTGTGAACTTGTAAAAACAATTTTTTTTGAAAACTGTATTTCAATGTAATTGATTTCCTTTGCAATCCTAAGTATGTTTTCTTATGTATTTAAAAAATCTTATTTGGAGAAGGGGTCCATAGACTTCATTAGATTGCCAAAAGTGAGCATGACACAAAAAGGTAAAGAACTCTGCTCTAAGTCTTAAAAGCTATTGGTGAATTGCTGATTTTCATTATGGAAGGGATTTTCCTACAAACTGATACTTTCCTATACAATGAAGGAATCACAGATCCTGCCAAATAAAAACTAGAAGTGAGGGAGAGAAACCTATTCATTACTCAGCAAATATGTATTAAACGTGTATTAAGTAAAGGGATGCCTAGATATATCCACGGGGCTGGATATAATTGTTCAATAAAACATGGCCCTTCTTGCCTTCAAGAAGCCATTGTGATAATGAATTCTGTATCAACGGGACCAATGGTGCATCACTGGTTAAGAAATAAAATGTTTTACCTCAGAAGATTGTTAAGGCACATTGCGCATACACAGATACCTTAATCTTAGAGTTGCATGATCCCTTAAGTCATAGATCATAGATTTAGGGTTGGAAGGGTCACTTCAGGAGTCATTTAGTCTAACTCTTTCATTTTGTGAATGAAGAAACTGAGGCCTAAATATGTTAAGTGATTTGTCCAAAGTCACACTGGGAATAAATGTAAGAGGCAAGATTTGAACTCACGTCGTTTGCCTCCAAGAGCCACTGCTCTTTTCACTGTACCATATGGTTTTTAGCTGGGATAGCAGCCATAGTCTTAAAAGTTTTATTTTATAAAAGAAAAAAGATCATTGCAACTTTTGGCCTTTTGGCTTTCTTTGGATTTGGCTGGGCCTGGGAGCATGTGAAGAAGTTGTGACTGAGCTTTTCACAAAGGTTTTTGATCTGATGTTTTTACTTCCTCATACATTAATGGGGATTCACTGAAGAGAGATTGTACTTTATGAAAGTTTTCTCTTTGTGTTCTGGACTCTCCTACTCATATCTATGAGGGAAGCATGAAGTCTGATGCACAGACTCCTATGATCAGCAGTGGAAAATAACTTGGAGATTTCATCTTGGGGAAATACATCAGTATTTCAGAACTCCTTCCTGGCATCCAACTATTCAGCAGTTCCCAGATCTGTATATTTTGAAATGTTTTCATTTGAGCAACTAGGATTCAGGATAAATTCTTGTCTACATTTAAAAAGGCTTGTCACCCCAACCCCATATGGTTTATGGTTGTGAGCACCTGCCACATACTTGGCAAAGTCTTCTAAGATCTTATGGTACCAGTAGGAGTCAGTTGTTAGGAAGTTGTTGGCATGCCAAGAAAAACAAGACAAGTGAATATACTAAGATGTTATTGGGGCAAAATCAGTTATGGCCAAGCAACTACTGTCTTTGAATGTTTTCCAAACACTGTTTGAGTTTATCTCCTTTTGTTCAGTTCCTATCATGCTAATGGGTTGTACAAATGCATGGATTAACTGCTTGAGTGATCTCATTGATCATACAATATTGGTGGAGTTGGAGGATAAAAGGGGCATAGGTGGGATAAAAGACTGGGGAGGGACCAAGGAGGAGAAGGTTCTTGAAAAGAGATAAGTACAGTATTTAAATCCAGTGATGAAAGACTTGAAAGAATGATTCTGAGACTTCATAATCTCAAATCCAAGGAAGGGGAAACTCTCTTCATTATATACAGTGAAGTTCAGTGATAGACGCTTGCTTTGAGGAAGGAGGACTTCTCTTTACTGGTACAATAGGATTGATCTGAACATCCTTCATTGACCCTGTGATGATACTCTTCCCTTTACCACAAGAGCCTGGCTTTTGTAATGGAATAAGCACTGGTCTTGGAGTTAGTCTCAGCTCTGCTAGTTATAAGCTATGAAATCTTGGATAAGTCATTTCACATTTATGATCATTATCTTTACCTTTCATCTGTCAAATAGGGATGATAATAATACCAACACAGAGAGGTAGCATGACAGTGGAGAGAGAGCCAGGCTCAGTGTTACGGCTCAAGTCTCTTCTTGGGTATATATTGGCTTGGTGACCAGGGCAAGCCACTTATTCTTTCAGTATTTCAGGTCACACTCTAAGGATGGAGATCAGATGCTGATCTTAATTGGTAGAGGGAGTTCTTCACAATGGAATCATAGATCTAGCCCCCTGCTCCCTCTACTCACAATACTTATACCAGCTCCCTCACAAGAAGACGTGAGAATCAAATGAGAGCATGAATATATAAAAAGGACTAAATAAACCTAAAGTACTAAATGAAGGTCACTTTTTAGTAACTGTCTTGGGGAGGGGGAGGAGTGAAGAAATATGGAGAAAGAAAGTTCTATATTGCATTCAGTGACAGGCCCTACCTTGATGGCCAGCATTGTGAATGGACAGGGTGGGCACATGAATATGTAAAGTAATTTGAGAGATAAATATTTCTGTCAATGACTGTGATGGAATGTAGAATTCTACCAGGAATGACTTATTTCTTCAAGTTGTAAAGGTTGTTCTTTAAGAAACTCATTTGGGAGGAATAGTACCTTAAACTATCATTACCTCATATTTTAATTTATCTAGGAGACAATATTTATTAGCTAAGACTTATATAGCACATTAAAGTTTGCAAAACACTCATAAATATCATCCTGTTAAATGCTAGTATTACCCTCCTTTTTTAGATATAGGAACTGAAACTCATGAAAGTTAATTTACTTGCCCAGGGTCACCAGGCTAATTAGTGTCTGAGGCAAGATTCAAACTAAGGTTTTTCTGATTCTTCTATGCCTAGCATTTGTTCCACCACACTCATCTCCCTCTCCCTTAGGATTAGTTTAGGGTTTCACATACAGAATCTCAATGTTGAAAAGAACCTCAGAAGTTATGAACTCTCCTTGGTGTCCATCCAGGTCCTCTATGTAACATCCTTGACAAGATGTTGTTCAGCTTCCTTTTGAAGACCTCCATAAAGTGGAAACCTCTCACTCACACAGGAGCATGCTTGTTCTGGAAGCTTTGTCTGACATCAAGTCACAAATTCCCTTTGCAACTTCTACCCATTGTTTCTACATCTGCTTTCTGGGGTCAAGTGAAACAAGACTAAGCCCTTTTGTGTGATAAGTCATCAGAAACAGCTGCCATATCCCCTTATGCAATTTCTTAAACACCACTAATGCTTTGACTTGATTCTCATATCATAGCGAGGTCCCAAATGGTTCCAATAATGAATCCCCTGAAATGGTCACATGTATTCAAATTTGCAGATTTGAAGATTGTGATTATATAAATGACAATTGATTTGAATTCAAATAATGTGATCACTTTAGGGGATTCACTATTCCCCCAAACTGGTACCTAGCAGTTGTAAGTGTCAAGGCAATGTGGTAAAGTGAACAGAATACTAAACCTGAAATCAAGAAAGTCCTAATCCAAAAATACCTCAGGTGTGAAGTAGTTGGGTTATTTTCAACAAGTCACCTAATTTCTCTGGCTTCAATGGCCTCATCTGTAACATGAAGGGTATTGGGCTCATTGACCTACACTGTCATTTCTAGCTTGAAATCTATGATCCCATGATCTGTGAAGGAAGGTTCTCCATTATTCTAGGCACAACTGGCAAGGGAAGGATGTATTCCAAGGTGCAGGGGTAAATTGGGGAAAAGAGCTTTTGGAAATGGGACAAATCACAAAGGAGAGGCTGCCACAGAGGCTCCATGAGCTGAGTGTAAGATGAGCGAGACCAAGGATGGACACACACACACACACACACACACACACACACACACACACACACACGGAAATGGGGCAGAAAGACTTGGTGGGAGGCTACTAGCTTGCCCAGTTTATCAGATTTACTCAGGCAGGTCCTGTTCCCTCTGAAATTCTGGGAAAAGTAAAATGAGGTGTTCTTTGCATTTGTGAGTATCATGATTTGTTTTGCAGAAATTGACTATATACAACTATATAATCAACCAGACAATGTCATAGCCGTCATATGGTTGATGTTATAGCCATTATTGATTTGGGGTACCTTTTGTCTTTTTATTTTGAGATGAAAAATAGATGACAGCCAGTCTCTCATTTCCCTAACATTTATAGGATTCATCTCCCCCCTCCCACCTCTGTCAGAGAATACATGCTTTAAAAAATCATAAACTATGTGGGAAAATACAGCATGTGCTCACATGAATTAACAATTAAAGCTTTCTAGGTGATATAACTATTTTGTTATTATTAGGAAGTGAAGTGCTTTGTTTGCTTATTTGGTATATATTTGGTATAAGGCATTTACTGGGTAATTAGGTGGCATAATGGGTAGAGCACTGGACCTACAGTCAGGAAGACCTGAGTTCAAATGTGACCCTCAGATACTTTTTAGCTATGCTATCCTAGACAAGTCACTGAACCATCTGCTTTATTTTCTTCATCTCTGAAATGGGAATATAATAACACTAACCTTGCAGGATTGTTGTGAGGATTATATGAGATAATATTTATCAAATGCTTGGCACACATTAGGCACTGAAGAAATACTGTTCCCTTGCTTCCTTTCATTCTAGCTTCCTCTGATCTTACAGTCTTCAATTCTGACCTCTTCTTTTGGGTAGCTACCTAAGAATCCCATTGGTTTAAAGAGGTTTGGGGGTGGTGGGCCAAAGCTGGAGAAGACAATTGGGAAATCCCTTGGGGGGTGCAAGAGTTTGAGACAGTGTATAGAAGCTTGATTTCTGGTCTTGGAGTCAGGAAGATCTATGTTCAAATCCTGCCATACCTATTTACTGTAACTCTGGGCAAATCACATCCCCTCTCTAAGCCTCATCAGTTTTCCTTCATCTGTACAATGATGGTGTTAAACTTGATGCCCTCTCAGGTCTCTTCCAGCTCTGAATCTTTAATATTTTCATTGTTGTGACCCCAAAGCAGTTTCTTATTTCACCACGATTCTGCACCTCTTTGAGAGATACATCAGAAGTGCTGATTCTTACTTTTACTGAAATGTTCCCTCCTCTTTCCTCCTTTCTTCCCCTTCCTGCCTCCCTCTCCACATCTCTCCACTTTCCCCCTCTCTTCTCCTCTCTCCCCCTGTCTCCTTCTCTCTCCTCTTCTCTGCCTCCTTCTCCCCCTCTCTCCCCCTCTCTCCTTCTCTCTCCCCCTCTCTCCAGTTCTCTCCTCCCTCTCCATCCCTTTTTTCCCTCCCTCTCCCTCCCTCTTCCCTACTCTCTCCCCTCTCCCTCTCTTTCTACTTCTCTCCTTTTGTCTCCTCCCTCTCTCTTCCTCTCTCCCCCTCTCTCCCCCTCTCTCCCTTTCTCTCCCCATCTCTCCTTCTCTCTCCCCCCTCTGTCCCTCTGTCCCCTTCTCTCTCCCTCTCTCTCCTCCTCTTTCCCCCTCTCCCTATCTCCGAGTTTCTCCTTCTCTCCTTCTTTCCTCTCTCCCTTCCTCTCTTCCCTTCTCTCCCTCTTTCTTTTTCCCTCTCTTAAAGGAGCTTTTCAAAATTCAACTGCTCAAAGCCAAGAGAGAAAGGCAGGAGTTCCAGTCCTTCTCTAAATGAAGAGGCTTAGTTTTCCCAGACATCTGCTTGACAATTCCATGGTGAAAATGTGATTCCTCCCTCTTTTTCCCAACTCACCCCAACTTTCTTCCTCATTCTATCATGGGGAACTGTGAAGGATTGGATTAATTTTCTTTTTGGGAGCGTTCTACCAATAGATCTACCCAGATGTGGAGGCCTCCTGTCCTTGGAAGGGCAGCCTAGTAATCTACCATCATGGGAGATTGTCCAGCCTGCTCTGTGGAGCTCTTCCTCAGCCTTTCTACAATGTTGCATTAGCTTTCCTATTGGGAATGAATCTTCCTCAATGTTCGACAGTGACAGAAATCAGTTGACCAATGTGTGGGGACCCTTCTGTGACCTGATCAGAATTCCCAGAGCCCGAGGGCATGTGAAACCATTAGTCCTATTGGAAATGGCTGCTATATCACCCCAGCCCAGCATATCTATCGATGCTGACTTGGCATCCCTCCAGAGCCCAAATGAAGGTTTACCAGGGAGAAGGTAACATTGATCCAAATAACATAACAGTGTAACTGAACATGCTTTGAAGCAGGATCGATGCAATTATATTTTTCAGAGAGAGTAATAGCTCTCGTCTCCCAAGAGACAGTAGTGCAGGTTTTTGTTTTTAACATAAGGCAAGTTCTGGGATTAATAACAGAGGGGTGAAAATAATGATTTCCATTAAAGCCAAACTGAAGGAGGTGTGGAATATACAAGAAGAGACTCTTGATTCCTTACTTGTTTGCTAGTGTCCAGCTGGATCCAGAGAAAATCGATCCCATTTGTTTAATAAAATGTCCTAGTCTCTCACAGGTGGAATGATTAATCAACCAGGGAAGTACCTCAACTGAAAGCTAACTGGATATAAAAGGATGGGACAAAACATTAAATTTAAAGGGGTATCTGTGTCTGCTACTCGATTCCAGATGTTTTTCCTACTGTCTAAGATGGTGTTTTTAGTATCATAGAGAAGGAGCTCTAATTGCCCAGGCTTGGATCCCTAGGTAGTTGTATTCTTAACTGACTTCTGTCCTTTGGAGAAGGTTTTAATGACAAATACCACTGAAGCATGCACAGTGTGTGTATGTGTGTGTGTGTGTGTGTGTGTGTGTGTGTGTGTGTGTGCCTGTGCACATGTGCATGTTCGCGTGAGCCTTGAAAAATTGCCTGCTCAAATAACTCATTGTCAGGAGATAGTCATTATTAGGGAAGAGAAATGTCAGCAAATGAGCAGAATGACCAGTCTTTCAATCTTCCACCAGTCCCACATGGTAATACAGCTGGTGCTCAAAGAGTCGTCAGTAGGCTTAATAAGAACATATCCTTTATGATTCATATCTAATCATTAGCGGTGGAAAATCTGCCAGAATGAAAAAAAAAGCCACCTGATTCCGCTCTCTGGAATAACCAGCTCTGGTTTTCTCTGGTACTGGGGCACACATCAGCTTAAGACACATAAACACTGTCATAAAGCAACCATGAGTTCAGATGTCCAGAGGACAGATTTGTTCCAAGAAAGATCATAAAGCATTTCTCAGGCATCAGCAGTGTTCAATTTACCTGAGGTGCAGCTCCAGCTGTGAGTAGAGGAAGTAAACAAATGCTCTCCTTGCCACAATCTCAGCGTGGCAGTCATTGACCACGAGTCCCTGGTCATTGATGTATTCTCCATTTATGCACTTGGTGCCCGATGACAGTGCAATTACCTGAGCATGCCTAACATCCAAGCCTGTGGAAACAGACACAGAGAAGAACTTTCAAAATGGTGGGAGAGCTCTTTGGAACCCTTGCCTTTGAAGGATCCTATAGCACCATATTTGCAGTGGTGGCTCTTGGAAGAGGCAACAGGGTATGGGGGAAGGAGAGTTGGATGTGAGGATGATGGTGGACTTAAAGTTTAGCTCTGATGCTTACGAGCTCCATGATGATGGAGAAATGACTTACTTAAACTCAGTCCTTGGTTTCTCTGTTTGAAAAATGGAGATAGTATGCAATACTTCCTACTTCTCAGAGTTGATGACATATTTGGGAATCTCTTAAGCACTTTACAAATGTGAATTTTTATTAATCTATTCCCTCATATTCCCCCAGCCCCAAATTATCCTGGTGCTCTCATACTAAAAAAGGACCTGTATACCAGGCAATAAAAGTAGAAAGTCAAAGTTTTGTTTCAAAGGCTGTTAATAAATCTTGTAGCTACAACATTTGATGATAGAAACAATAAAGATCACTCATGGATTCCTTGGCTCATGGGCTGTGGGAGATACTTTTTGGAGGGTTTCCTTTCCACCTTCCTTATAATATAGTTGTTGTCATCCTGTCACTGGAAAATCAGAATAAGTTTTCATTTCTGAGGTTCTCATGTTGAAAAGATAAAAAGCACACTGAATTTAAGTTTTAGCATGGGTATCTAGAGCAGAGCTATCAAAATCTTATTGCTCTGTTGTTTCAGTCACTTCCAATTCTTTGTGAGACCACTTTGAGTTTTCTTGGCAAAGATACTGGAATGGTTTGCTATTTCCTTCTACAGTGTCAAAATCTGGGTTTGGCTTATTCCTGAGGACAACTGGTCTTTTTCCTGGTGGTCTGTAGGTGGTGTTCTATATTTTGGGCTTGGGGTTATGATGGAGGTGGGAAGGGTAATAATGGGAAAAGAGGCAGCAATGGAGAATGGCCACCATGGAACCTCAGCCCAGTGTTCTGGAATCATGGAAATGATCCCAAACTGTTTGACACAGGATGATTCTCTCTGCCCAGGCCATTGGACTAAAGATAAAAAGATGGCATGGGTGAAGTCTCTGCTTTGTAAGGGAGTTTCCCTTTTACATTGTATCCCTCTGTCCATTTTTGCCATGAGACCCATCAAGGTGGTAGCTTGTTGCTGACTGAGATCAATTTCAAAGATGACTTGGTCTACTACATTGCGCTCATGATCTGAAATTCAAGGCAAAGTGTCAATAGGAGATAAGCTCTTATAAAGTTTTAGCAATACTACCTCACTCTGTTCAAGGTAGGATTCTTCAGAACAATAAAGGAAAAATATAGCAGGCCTTTAAAAATATTTGGGAATCAGAGCTGGAGTTCAAAATTTTGGTAATTAGTCAAATCAGGAAGGTAGTTCTCTCAGGATCTGGAGTTTCTAGACTAGGTTCTGACCAAAGTTTTAGAAAATATACAGGGTACCAGATTCCATATGCCATCCAGCCTTGATTTGCTTGCTTTTCTGACTTAACTGGGCTTTGTCCTGAAACATGAGCAAATCTCGAAATCTTTAGAATTGAAAGTTCGGTGATTTTAAAGAACTTGGAGGCACAATATATCATATTCACATCCATCTATACCCTAAGAGCACTTGTAAAGGGTATTACATTGATAAGAAGGTCTGTCTCTGTATTGAAGAAGAGTAAACCATATTGATCCAAAGCCCAAGACCAACCCACTTGAGTTGCAGCTGAATGCTCTGCCAAACATATCTACTTTCAGTGTGATATTACACAGATTGGTTTTGGGGGGAGCTGGAGGGAGGTGGGCATGTGGAAAGGGGAGGGAAAAGACTCTCCAAATTATTCTGGCCCCAGTGACATCTCATCAATGAGTAGGCAAGTAGCAGGCCAACTTGAATTTTTCATTGAGAGCTATAATCACTTATTATGGGACACCCATCCAATAAGATCTCCAAAGTGAAAACTTAGTAGAGATGTGATTAAGGCAAACAGCCTCAGGTGGAAGAATTCTGTGCTTGGAATATTAAAAACTCGGGCTTAGTTGGGAGAAGAGAGTTTCTCTTGGTGAAATGTGTTATATACTCTTCTTCATATCCACATTCCCCCAGGACACCTACTTTGCCTGGTTCTCATTTCTGTGGCCATATTTTAGGAATGATATGTTTATGCTACAGATCTCATAGTGATAGAGAATTGCTTTTTACATGGGGAAAACATTGAATAATGTCCCAGATGATCAGCAACGAAAATGAAACTGATTTTTTTAGTTCAAAATCACTAGACTGTATATTTCATGTTAAGAGATACGGGACAAATGGAAGATAAGCAGTAGGTCATAATGGCTTCCATTTAATCTAATAGCTCATTTTTAAGGAGCCTGACAAACTTTCCCAGCTCTCTGGCTTGGCATATATGACTAGGAGTCCTTTCCTTCTATTCTCCTTCTCTCCCCTTCTTAAATTCTCAAAAAGGAACATAGTTGTTTCTTAGGGCGTAGATGAATGATATAAATTTTCATGGATTGGTATGAGGAACGGACTCCTGGAGGCCAGCTTCTTCCCAGGTTCCACTTCTCAAATCTGGCAAATAAGTGTCCATTCCATTTACCCAGAGCCTGCTCTCTAACAATGAAACTGAAGCTAGCCTTTTAGGTCTGTGAAGAGGGTGTTTGTTTATGAGCGTGACATTTTCCTTCCCCTCTTGTTCTGTGTCTTTCTCCTTTCTGGATTCTGCTCCTTTCTCATTTATCAAAACTTATTCTGAGCAAAATCTAGTTCATTCACTTTTTTCAAGACTTGAAACAGAAGGGCGATTTTATTGGAATGGGTGCCTCATTTGCTGGCAGATTTCTACCCCTCCACATCTTGGTGAATTTTTTTATGAGGTACTGTTATCACCTAGATTTTATACTACGTGGCTATCAGATGATAAGATGAACTTAGTAAGACATATTCCTGGTCTTTTGCTGTACCTGGATATGTAGGCATACAGAGAGGTTGGGAGCATGGGTTATAAAGTATGTCCCTTTAAAGGATCCTAGTTGGCCAACTTGGCCTGCCCTTATGCCAGTATCTGAAATCTTCTTAACTTGATGGGACTTTCCAGAGCTTATAATCTATCTTGTAATCTTTTGGAGCTCGGGGACACTTTTATGCTCTGCAGAGAAGGATTTTCATAGAGTATTAAATGAAAATACATTTTAAAGTTTTTATTCTATGTCAAGCAATGTTGCTAAGCACCAGGGATGAAAATACAAAAGCAAGCAGTCTCTGCCCTCAAGGATCTTGCCTTTTAATAGGGAAGGGGGTATTGGTGGCCAGGGAAGATAGTTCTGGTTTATAAAGTCATAGGGATGATGAGGAGAACTATAGAAGAACTGACATTTACTTTCCATTATCAAGGGACCTATTGCTTTGATTATGGTTCCAGAGATAAAAAGGGGACGTGGGAATGGGATGGAGAACAGGCACAAAGTTAGATGATGAGAAAGTCACCCAGATAGAATGTGAAATATGGGTGGGTGTCCCGTAGATATAGTGGGCTATGTGATGTACTCACCAATCAGTACAACACACTCCCAAGGTAGGAGTTCCACAAGCAAAAGGGCTAAGTCCTCTAATTATTCACAAGAAATGACTGTTAAGGTTTGCAGTTTTACCTTTCCCAGGTAACACCACACTTACATTTGAACCAGGGACAGAGGCTTATCTAGCAAAGATTTGCAAAATGCTATACATGTATTATCCCCTTTGATTCTCACAAAAACCCTTTGGGGTAGTTGATAGGAGAGAGTTGGAATGACTTGTTGGGGATGCAAATACAATGAATAAAATGACCTCTAATTATAAGGACCTTACATTGTACCAATGTAGCCTCTACTACCTTGGTCCTCATTCTGAATGCTCCAAGCTTCTGACATAAAATAAATTCTGGTAGTTTTACCTTCGAACCATAATTTCTCTTGTCCATTAATTAACATTCCTTCTACCAAAGACCTACTCTCATGTTTACTGTGGCATAAGGTCTGTTTCATCTACAAAGCTGGGAAGACTTTTGAGTATGGACCCCGTAATGGACCTGCCATGGCAAAGACTAGTCTGGCTAAGTTTAGGGAGAATCATTGCCTGGTCAGCCAAAGAGTATTGAAAATTTTTTTAAAGCAAAAGAAACTCATGAAGGCCCTAAGAGGGTCTAGGGAAAGAAAGTCCATCCACTCTGATGGACTCAGATCTTCACAGTCATAAAGACCTTCCACTGCAGGTCAATAAATACTTGTTCACTGATAAACATATGAGGGCACAAAAGTTATTCTTTCATAATAGAGCAAGTGTTAGTGAAGGGTGTGGTGTGCATGTATATTGGGGAATAGAACATAGAATAAATCTATATTCTCAAAGAATCCACAGGGTAGTGGGAAATAAGACAATACTAGGCATGTACAACTATAAAATGGTATGTATGTATATATCTAAATTTATGCACATCGAATATATCTACATATAGGATCATTGTTTGCTAGAATGGGTTTTTGAGCTAGAAAGAATTTTTGAGGTTACCTAGTTTAATACCTTCATTTTATAGATGGGGAAACTGAGGTCCATGGATATTCAGTGATTTGTCTATAGTGATATAGGTAGAAAGGTTAAGAAGGAGAATTTGAACCTAGGTCTTCTCATTATAGAGACTCCCCTCTCCCTCTCCTTTCCCTGTCTTCTCTTCTCCCTCTCCTCTTTCATAAACTTCTTTGTAAACTTTAAAAACCTTAAACTATATAAATGCTCTCTATCATAATTACCAACTCAGGGACACTAAGGGTTACTTAATGAGGACATATGTTGAGGCAGAAGATAATTAAACTGTGCTTTTCTATCAATATTTTCCTGAGGGAACTGGTCTATCTCCCTGGTACCATGTTGATTTCAGTAGAGGATGTAGAAGGTCCTGAATACATGGTCACTGCCCTAAGAAGCTTATCATCTAAATGGGAATTCAGGACTGACATGTTTGGAAAAATCAGATGCTCAGTAATAACTTAATGTTTGTAAGTACGCTTGAAACATGGAGAACTAATCAGAAAAAAGCTTCATGAAAGAGGAGGGAACTTGTGGTTGACCTTGAAGGGTGGTTAGCATTTAAATAACTAGAGAAGAGCAGAAAGGGCATTTTAAGTGGAGAAATAGCTTGATGGAAAGGGAGGGAATGAGAATGAGGTAGTCTGTAAGGAGATGGGTCTAAGGAGTACAGAGTGAATATGGGATGAGCAATTGTGAGAAATGCAGTTGGGGAGGTAGGATGAAGTCAGGGCACAGAGGGGCTTGATGACCAGGCACAGATCACTTAGATGTTTTTCTAGATAGACTGCCTTATAGAGTTGATACCTAAGGGTCTCTAAAAATTTTCTCTTAAAAATGAAATGTGGCATGAATTAAGGATTGGGATATAGTGAAAAAATATTGGAGCTGGTACTGGAGGATTTAGGCTGGCAATTTACTACTACTACTACTACTACTACTACTACTACTACTACTACTACTACTACTACTACTACTACTACTACTACTGTGTTGTTTTTGTTGTTTAGTCAGTTACATCTGACTGTGTGAACCTGTGGATCACAGAACACTAATACTGTCCATGGAGTTTTCTTGGTAAAGATACCATTTCCTACTCCAGTGGATTAAGGCAAACAGGGTTCAGTGAATTGCCCAGGGTGATACAGTTAGCAAGTGTCTGAGGTTGGATTTGAACTCCGGTTTTCCTTACTCCCAGCCAAGTGCCCCATTCACTGAGCCACCTAGCTGTCTTCACTATTACTGTGCAACATTTCGTAACTTCTATAACTTTTTTGGGATTCATTTTCTGCAACTATAAAATAAGAGAACTGAATAAGATAATCTGAAAGTTCCTTTGCAGATGTAAGTCCTGTGATACTTGAGGGGCTGAAGAAGAGGCATTAACCTGTGGAATTATACGTGCACAGAGCACTAGGAATGGGAAAACCACTGAAACATAGTCATAGGGTAAAAAAATAGGACAGTTCAGGGGGAAGTGCTAGCCACAATTGCTTTAAAAATAACTTTAAAGCTTAGAATCTAATTCATCTTGTATTCAAATAGAACTGAGTGACTCAATTCTAAAATTAATTTTCCTTTGTGTTTTGTTAAAACATTCTTTAACAGTTTTCACATATACATTTATATATTTTTCCTGTATATTTTATTAGAGCATAAGCTTCCTAAGGGCAGGAAATATATTTTCTACTAAAATTTTCCACGTGGCTAAGTTTGTACTTGTCTTACTGGGACATTCAATGAAGTAGATTGCTTGAAACAATCTTGTCTTTGATACTATTAGGTGCACATGACTTCCTCTTTCATTTAAAAACCTCTCTTTCTCTGCCTGGTCAGCTTTAAAAGGCCCACTTGGGCCTCCTGCTGTTTTCCAAGTCTGCTTCCTGCCAGTCTTGTTTTCCTATTTGAAGCAAAGGGAGGCTCAAGGGGAAAAGCGACAGGAAAAACACTGTCACTATTGTTAAACATTTAATAAAAACCACCTGCTGAGTGTGTGGGTTGTCCAAAGGTTGTGTGTATTCTACACCCCACAATCTAGTGTTTGGATAGAAACAGTTTTATATCACTCCCTTAGTGTTGTTTTGATATACAAGACTTATCTTTTCAAATGGATTGCAAGCTCCTTGAGGGCAGGACCAGTTCTACAATGTATAGAACACTGGGCCTGGGGTCAGCAAGACAGGACTTCAAATGTGGCATCAGACCCTTACTAGTTGTGTGACCCTGGGCAAGTCACTTAACCTCTGCCTAGGTTTCTTCAATTGAAAATGGGTATAATAATAGCATCTTCCTCCCAGGGTTGTTGTGAAGATCAAATGAGATTTAATATTTGCAAATCACTTAGTGACTAGCACACATTTTCTTTGTTTTCTCTTACAGTGCCTAGCACAATTCTTGATATGTGGTGGGTGCCTAATTTACTGATCACTTGGGATTGTCTTGAGTTTTAGACCCAAAAATAAAATCTCCATGCCCCCTAGACAAACACATGCATTTATATGTGAACACATGAACGAACACATGAATAAAGAAAAATTTGATTTTTTTCCTCTTTCATTTTGGATCAAACAATGATAGAAAAAAAAGTGATGATGGGAGAGAAGGGAAGAGAAGATCAAGTAGCAATGAGGGAGAGAGGAGAGGAAAATGGGGGGAATAGGAAGACTTTGGACAAAAAGTTGGGTAGTGGGAGTTAGTGGGATAACACATAGATAATAAATGATTATTTCTTGTCACTAACTAAGCAAAGAAAAACTTCATCAGTCACTCAAAAACAGTTAAGCACCTACTGTGTGCCAACCACAGGTTTAGGCAATGGAGATATAAGTACAAAGAATGAAATAATCCCCACTTAGAATGAATTTACGTATCAGGCATTTCCCTGTTGGAGTTTTGCTAGCAAGGCTCATTTTGTATCTAGATTCCAGCTTTTCTTTAGCAATACTGGCCCCATATGCAGTGTCCATATAGAGCTTTTCAGGCCCCATATTTTTTATTGTGGAGATATTGAAAACCATTTTAAAATCATATAGAAATGGGATTTAAATATGATCATAAAAGACCCGTCATTCACCTGCGCCATCTTGCCATCTGTTCTGTTGCTGCTGTCTTGCTTTTCCCTCTTGGGATTAGTCTTATTTTGTACCTGATGTCCAGAACCCCAATACTAGTCACTGGGGGATTTAAGTCATTCAATTTTATAACTACTGCCCTGGGGCTGAGTGGCCTGGCTTGAGGACTAACTGAACAAGAATTTACATAGCCCCTTCTATCCAAACAGACTCCAAACCATACTTCACATATCATTCAGCTGTCCACCCACACCATCTTGCCATCTGTTGTGCCAAATGGACCTTCTTCTACTCCACCTCCTTCCCATTTCTTGCTCCATGTACAGTAATCAGATTAATACCATTGTGCTATTGATTTTGGAAAGGTATGTCAGTGGGTTGCCCTATGGATCAACTCACCATTCTTGAGACCCTCTCCAAACCAAAATGCTCTGATAGTGAAATTTACCTATTTGTATTTTCCTACTTGTATTAGAGTATGAACTCTTTGAGAGCAAGGTCTATTTGTATGTATTTTTTTGTGTTTATATTCCTTGGGTTTAGCATAATGCCTGACCAAGTAACTACTTCTTTCCTTCTTTCTCTCCTTTCTTTCCTTTTCCTTCCTTCCTTCCTTCCTTCCTTCCTTCCTTCCTTCCTTCCTTCCTTCCTTCCTTCCTTCCTTCCTTCCTTCCTTCCTTCCTTCCTTCCTTCCTGTGACATTCTATCTCCAGCCCCTGTGAGTTGGCCCACATCAATTTCTCAAGCCTAGTAAGCAATCTGCCTTCATTTCAGCCTCTCAGAATCCCTTATCTTCCTTAAAGGCTCAGCTCAGGGGCCACCTGTTCAGGTCCAATCTTAAAGCTCTCTCCTTTCTTGAATTACCTTTTATTATTCACATATGTGTATATGCTTTATTAACCCATCCCTAACTCCGATCCCTAGCAGAATGGAAACTCTTTGAAGGCAGGGACTGTTAATGTTTTTG
The DNA here is from genome assembly GCA_011680675.1 of Gymnobelideus leadbeateri. Lineage (NCBI taxonomy): Eukaryota > Metazoa > Chordata > Mammalia > Diprotodontia > Petauridae > Gymnobelideus > Gymnobelideus leadbeateri. Next base: position 127,433 of record WOXC01008775.1, on the reverse strand, counting down.
TCCCTGTATTCCCAGAACCTAGCACAGTGCCTTAAATGGAGGACCAACTTTGAAATATTTGCTTAATGGAAGTAAATTTTTGGATCTATTCCCCATTCTCACCTCATTTTACAAACAAAGAAATTGAGGCCCAAAGAAATTATTGAATGTAGGGATAGGGCTGGAGATAGACCTGGACAACTTAATTTATCCCACCCGAATATTTTTTAGTTGTTAATTTTGGTTTAAAAGCAAAACAAAATAAATAGGACTCCACCCCCTCCCTCTTCTCCCTACCTTGAACCCTTTATTTTTCTAAGTAGAGCTAAAAGGGAGGTTTTAGAAACAGTTGAAAACCAGGTTTGTTTCCTTTTTTTGAATATTAGTCTAGCATGTTGACCAGATTTCTACCCAGTGGTTTTAATTTAGACATCTACTTCACAAAGTTTCATTTCCCACCAGCCATGTTGAGCCCATGGCTCTTCAGATAGGAAGAGTTTAGTAGGCTGAATTGATAATCATTTATAAACAGAGCCTGACTCTGTAGGGACTGAGGGTGAACTCAGCTGCTTACCTCTTAACTCTTTTTGGGGGACTGGGGAGCCATGATATTGCTGCAAAGGGGCAGCTGATCAAACAAAAAGCTTAGAAATAGTTAATGAGGAAGCTATTTTCACCCTAAAAGGACTTTACAGAAAATGGCTTACAATGAGCCTAGGAACTGAGAGCAATGGGATATCTTTCTTGAAAATGTTATCAGTATCTAAATTTTATGTGAGTGTCTTTTAAATTGGTAAATAAATAGTCATGTATTTTATGAGAGCTGTAGTTAGGAATAATTTTGCATGGGATAAACCAGTTGGAGATTGGGGGATTTGTCCAAGGCGATAGAGCTAGAATTGAGAAGGCATTCTAGGCAGAAGGAAAAGCATGAAAAAAGGGATGGGGGTAGGGAACTATGAGGTATGTTTAGGGGATGGTTAAGTTGACCAATTTGAGTGGGTCAGAGAGTTTCAGTAAAGCCACAACAGGAAAGAAGACTAGATAGGCTCATAGTTGTAGACCAAGAGACTTTTGAGGTTATCTATTCCAATTCCCCCATTTAACAGATGAAGAAACTAGAGTCCAAAGTGGTTGTGATTTGCTCAAGGTCATGCAATTAATAAGCAGCAGATCCAGGATTTCAACCCAGATCCATTGACTCTCACTGCAATATTCTTTCTTCTGTACCATTGTGTTGGCCCTTGAATGTCAGCCTGAGGAGTTTGGGCATTGATTGATGATAATATGGAGCAGTGGTGGCTTATGAGATACATGATGAAAATGATGCTTCAGCAAGATTAATTTTGCATTGAAGGCAGGATGGATTGAGAAAAGTGGAGTCAAGGAAATGGGTTTCTCTAGATGTGAGATGATGTGACCCTGAATTAAGTGGTACTGGCAGGAATGGGTGGAAGGAAGAGGTGAAAGAAATGAAGGAATCTCTCAGTGGATTTGGTGACTTGAAAATAGAGGATGAGGATGAAGACAGGATTAAAAAATAACTTTTTTTCAGCCCAAGTTCATGGGAGAATGATGGTGCCATGAACACACACACACACAAAAATAGAAATGTGTAAACTGGTTGTCACTTCATCAAAGCTTTCAGCCCCTTTGTGAGAGACATTTGCCGCTGCCTATTCTCCCTTGGCTATCCACCAACTGTGTGATTCATAGAGTAGTATTCGTTGTTAATGAATAACACCAATGCACAAGTGTATAAACAAACTTTCTGTTAGCTGGGATTCTATTAACCAGACCATGGTACTTATTTCTAGTACCATAATAGCTGATGTTTTTAATGAAATTCCAAAGCAGAGAGCATGTAAGAGTAGAAGGAATTTCCATAGCACATCTTCCACTGATAAAACCACAGGTTTCGACTCCCACCGCACCCCAAATCTAGGGCTCTGCAAAATGATATATGATTGAATCTAGATATAGAAACACCACAGGCCAGGTAAAAGTTAAGACAAGTTAGTGCCCAAGGTATAAACAAATTATGAAGAATATGGATAAAGTGAAACCAGACTTATTTCCCAAATCCAGGACTATGAGAAGTAGAGGGCGCCCCTCTAGTTTTTACAGTAGTTCTGGAAACATCACACTGAAAACCTACTTGAGGCATAGAGAGAATGAGACATTTTGGTATAAGTTGCTCCAGTAATATGACCAAATTCCAATATATGAGAACTTTTAAGGTTATGAACTTAATTACAGACCAAAGTGCTACAGGCAAAAATTTCATGTAGATTTAAGAAGAATTTAAGTACTTAGTCTTTTGAAGTGGTATTATGGAAGGCAGTTGTGGCCTTGGCATTTTTCCATCTTTTTCTATTTCCTCACCAGGTTCTACCTCCTAAACTAAGGTTTTAGGAATTATCTCCTAAGCTTTCTGTTGGTCACTAATAACAATCAATACCTTGAGTTTCAGGAAGCACAGACCTACTGTGTGCAGAACTCTGTAATGGCAGCTAAACGGTAGAGTGGATAAGGATCTGGGTTTGGAAGCAGAAAGACCTGAGTTTGAATTCTACCACAGATACTTAACTAGTTCTATGACCTTTGGCAAGTCTTTCTTTAGCCTCAGTTTCCTCATTGTCCAGAGGGATAATGATAGCACCTATTTCACAACACTGCATTAAATGAAATAAAAATATTTTAAAATATTTTGATCTTTCTGCTTTTTTTTCTTTTTGGAGGGGGGAAGACAGGGCAATTTGGGGTATATGATTTGCCCAAGGTCACATGGCTAGTATGTGTTAAGTGTCTGAGGTCAGATTTGAACTCAGGTCCTCCTGACTCCAGGGCCAGTCCTCTATTCACTGCACCACCTAGTTGCCCCCTTTCTGTGTTTTTTTTTTTAATTTTTAATATTCAACATTCACTTTTATAAAATTTTGAGTTCTAAATTTTTTCTTCTCCCTCATTTCCCTCTTCCCTAAGGCAGCATGCAATCTGATATAGGCTCTACACATACAATCATATTAAGCATATTTCCACATTAATCATGTTGTGAAAAAAGAAGCAGAACAAAAAGTAAAAGCCACAAGAAAGAAAAAACAAAAAAGAGAAAATAGTATGCTTCAATTTGCATTCAGACTCTATAGTTCTTTCTCTGGATGTGGATAGTATTTTCCATCATGAGTCTTTTAGAATTGTCTTAGATCATTGCATTTCTCAGAAGAGTTAAGTCTAACAAAGTCAGCCCTTGTATGGTGGTGCTGTTACTATGTACGATATTGTCCTGGTTCTGCTCAGTTCGCTCTGATCAATTTGTATAAGTCTTTCCAGGTTTTTCTGAAATCTACCTGCTCACCATTTTTTATGGAACAATAATATTCCATTCCATTGATATACCACAACTTGTTTAGCTATCCCCCAATTGATGGGCATCCTCTCAATTTCTGAAATAAATTTGTTAAAATATTTTTCAAACCATAACATATTATATAAATATTAGCTATTATGGATAAGTCTCTTCTAATATAAGAAGCTGCATTTAGACACCAAAAGGATGCGCAATTCCCTCACTTAGAATTACTTCTGTGAAAAAGTCCAACAGGGAAAGTAAAACTTAATGGCTACCTGCCTATCCTATGGTTATCTATCAGTCTTTCTGTCTGTCATCTATTTTACCTACTATCTATCTAATATATTTTACCTATCCTATTTAATTTATCTATTTGATTTTATCAATCCTATCTGAGATATTTTTCTTATCCTATCTATCTATCTACACAAATAAATGAGGGACAGACTGAACATAACTAGATGCAAAAGGAAGATCTCTAGATTTGGAGTCAAAGCTTGGATGAATCACTTGACTTTTTGGACCTCAGTTTTCTTAATCTCTACAATGATATTTGACTAAATAATCTATGAGGTCTTTTAAAATCTATAACCCTAGAATTTTGGATAAAAATATTAAAGGATAGAGTCAGACTTAAAGGCACAAGGCTTTTGTGCCATCATCTTTCCTAGAAGAACGAGGCTTATGCTTCCAAGTTTTATAAGAAAGTATATTCTTGGATTCCTTTAATGATATTCTTTATTGATAAAAATATGATTACTTATGGAATTTTGATGAACCACTTCATTTAGTTTCCATTCCCTGAAATGGGCACCCTGAGTTAGCACAAATCTCTATGTGAAAGGTTGATCCTAGATACTGAAGAACACCACTACTGTCAATTTGTTAACATAGCTCCCAAAAGGTAAATAGCACCAGAATATTCAGTTTTATGGAAAGAATCTCTCTGTTAAACCAGGAAGCCCTGATCGTGTAAATCCAATACAGAATAGCACTTTTTAGCTCTTTAAAAAATAGTCCCAAGTTGAGGAAACTGAGGTCTAGAGAGAGAAAACACTTGCTCACAGTCACACAATGAGTTGATAGAACTAATAGAACTCTTGTCTCCTCCAGTTCCCTTTTCTCTATAACCTGATTTATATGTGTGGGGAAAAAAATAGCATCTCCAAGAAAGAAATGGAAGGATAAAGGAAACCAACGCTCGTTAAAGAATGAAATCACAAAATTATATAAATTAGAATGAGGATTAAATGATTATATCATTATGCATTTTATATATAGCTAGATAGATATACACTATACTATCCCTAGGGGTCTTGTACAGAATCATTTCCAACCATCTATTTTCTAGTACTTTGTCCATTCTAGTTTAATGATTCAAGTAATGGGGCTTCTACCACTTCCCTTGGGAGAGACTATTCCACAGTTTAATAGCTCTCACCATTAGCAAACTTTTCTTGATATTCAGCCTAAATGATCTTCTGCTCAATTTCATTCCATTACTCCCATCATATCTTTGGCAATTCCTATCCCTCGTTGGTGTTTACATCCTTTGAATATTTGCAGAGACTATTATAATCTGCCTACAGCCCCATCCCTTAGTCATTGTTTATCCAAAGTCAACATTATGTGCTTTTAATCTTTCCCTTTCATTCAATCTGCCCCCTCCTTAACAATTTCTGTTTCCTTTCCCTGAATTTTCTCTAATTCAATAACAATCAAGCCCATTTAAGTTTGCCTGACTTAGACCTGGGGCTAAGTTAGAAATGTAAGGTCTAGAAAAAAAAAAAGCAGGCACAATGAGAAAGTTAGAGGAAAGGTTTTCCTGGGGATCTTTTTAGTTCTCACTCCAAATAAAAGACAAAACAGAACAAAACAAAAAACTGAACCAAACCCAAACTCTGGTTTGTATAATCCCCTACCTCCTCATCCTTGTGGGGCCTTCACATTTTAAAATACACCAAATAGTAATTTTGTGAGCAATCCAAGTTTTGCATGTCGAATATCTATATTCCCAAACAATAAAGTGACAAGATCAGTCAACTTTGAGTAGTCAAATAAGTTTTTATATACACACATTCATATACATATATGTGCATATATATGTATGTATATAATTTTTAAACGTTTCTTCTCAAAGTTTCTCTGGTCCCCTCCCCACAACATAACAACCCCCCACAATTTGTAAAAATCTTTACAGTTCTAATGCTGGTACCTTTCAGAATTGGTTACATTACTATTCATAGTAGTGGAGGTCATGGGATGAGTCGATGATATAAAAGATATGAGCAAAGATGTCAGAAAAAAACTGCCTATTAATTATACTGAGTCCAAAAATCAAGTGACGCAAACCACTGTTAATTCTGGCCCTGTGTTCCCTTATGGGTGTTAGTCATCTGTCTGTCATAAATTTAAAGCTATGATTGTTGTTGTTGTTCACTCATGTTGGACTCTTTGTGGCCCCATTTGGGTTTTTTGGGCAAAGATACCAGAGTGCTTGGCCATTTCCTTCTCCAGTTCATTTTACAGATGGGGAAACTGAGGCAAACAGGGTTAAGTGACTTGCCCAGGGTCACACAGCTAGTGTCTGAGAACTCAGGAAAATGAGTCATCCTGACTGCAGGTCTGGCACTCTATCTACTGTGCCACTCAGCTGCCACAATAAGTTTTATCATCCCCTTCCACTCAGAGAGGAGGAGGTAGGCAGTAGGAGAGTTGAATGATGTATGCTTTACTTTGGTCTTCCCTTTCTATGGCTGAATAGAGGGAACAATGATCTAATCACTCCAGAGGCAGGAGAGAGAGAGAGAGAGAGAGAGAGAGAGAGAGAGAGAGAGAGAGAGAGAGAGAGAGTGTGTGTGTGTGTCTCCTTTAGAATGAGTATTTTTTGCATAGCACTCCTGCTTTTCAGAGACCCCACCTGTAGGCCCTCACTGCTCTGATATTACTCCCTCACTAATCAGGGCCCAATTGAGAAGGATTCTTACCTACCTCTATACGTTGTTAGACATGGAGTCAGGGAGGCCTGGGTCTAAATTCTTCTGCTCTTAGCTGTGTGAGTGTCAACAAATCATTGAACCACTCCCCCCACTTCCTCATCTGTAAAATGAAGGGGTTTGGAGGGGATGGCCCCAAGGACCTTCCATCTCCAGTTCTGTCCTCCTGTGATGCTGTGGTCTTGGAGGTAACACTCCCATGCTTCCAAACTTTCTTGATAACCTCCCAACATATCACAGGATCATAGAATGATGAAATGGTCATTTGTGGCAGTAAAAGCTGAGAGTTAACCACCTTGTATTTATTTTATATTTATCTGTATATGCATGTTGTCTTACTTGACAGAAAGGACACTCCTTCAGAGGAGGGATTGTTTTGTTTTTTCTTTTTCTATCTCAGTGCCTAGCATGGTGCCATGTGCATAGAAGGCCCTTAACAAATGCTTGTTGATTGATAGATTGGAACTCCAAGCATGGTTCTAGGCACTATCATTCTTTACCATATTCCAGAGTACCTCTATAAATGTATCCCTGCATTGTTCATGATTTGATGATATTTAATATTAGCTAGGTCTACAGGATGAGAAGAAGGAGAAAAGTGAAGCATTAATTCCACTCACCAGCTTGTTTGGGCCAAATGAGACCAAATCATCATTTGATTGATTTTCCATACTGAACTGAGCAGTTTTTTGTATGGTGGGGCTTGGAGCTGGGTAAAAGCTCATAGATTTCTACCTTCTCTGCCACAAGTAAGCTCTGAGGGGCAGCTAGGTGGTGCAGTGCATAGAGCACTGGCCTTAGAGTCAGGAAGACCTGAGTTCAAAATCTGGCCTCAGATACTCGACACACTTAATAGCCATGTGACTTTGGGCAAGTCGCTTAACCCCTATTGCCCTCCAAAAAGCAAAAATTAAAAAAAATAAGAAATCACAAGTAAGCTGGTGGTGATGATTAACCTTAATGCAAAGAGCACAGGGTTAAGCTATAGAAGACTTGGGTCTGAAGCCCCACTGTGCAATCTCTTCAGACTCAGAGGTAGCTCAGAGGTGCAGTGGGTAGAAAGGTGGGCTTGGACTCAGGAAGACCTGAGTTTAAGTCTGGCCATGGTCATTACTAACTGTGTGATCCTGAACAAGTCATTTAACCTTTACTGCCTCAGTTTCCTCAACTGCAAAGCAGGGATAACAATAACACCTAAATGCTCAGCACAGTGCCCGGTACATAGTAGGTATTTAATAAATGCTTGTTCCCCTTACCCCCTACAGATCTCAGTTCCATCTTAAAATAAGATGGATGGAATGGATGATCCTAAGGTTCATTTTGGTTTTGCCATTCCATGATTCTACCTTTGAAAAATTAAGAGCTTGGCACAATCATTGGCTTCCCGAGCATCTTCCCAGGAATGGTCAATGTGGATTCTTAACATTTTATGTGTCATGGTCTCCTTTGGCCATCTAGTGAGCCCTGTGGAGCTCTTCTCAGAATAATATGGTTTTTTTTTTAAATTCACAGTTGAAGGAAATACTAAACTTCAGTTATAAGTTAGTGAAGATGCATATTTTTTTCTTATCCAGTTTACTGGCCTCCTGAAATCTATCCATGGGTCATTTGAGGGTCTGTGGACATCACAGTAAGAATCCCCTGGTGTACAATTATTTTTAAATAATTGTAAAATAGAATTCCCTTATAACCGGACTCATTCTTACATAGATTCAGATAATATGAGGTAAGAAATGTTCTCAAAGATTAAATAAGATTAACAAGAAAGTGTTGAAAAGCCCAACATATAAGGTAGTATTATTGTTAATAAAATCCTAATACAACCTGAGAGTCAAAGCATAGTGGGGACACGGAATAGATCTCCAAATCAAGAATACTTGGCTTCAAATTCCCCTAATATCTGTTTGACTCTGGGCAAGTCATCTAACCTTTCATAGGGCCAGGAAACTCTTTAAGCTTGTAAATGCAGAGAGGTTGCTAATCACCATTGTTAGAGGGAGTTGTATCTCCCAGCAAAATCACAATCCTAAAAAATCCCAATTCTCCTGTATCCCCTCACAGTATAGTTTTAAAGAGCTTCCACTGTATATCATCTGTATTTGTTTAGTAGAGATATTAAATGTTATAGTCATACCCCCTTAAGAAAAAAGAATGACAAGAAATGATTGGCAATTAAGAGTTTGAGAAAGCTGTTTGTCTCCCCATTTAGGGATGGACAGGCACCTTGCTCCATTAGCAACTCAGTCTCCCACATCAAAGAAAAAAATAGGAGGAACTGCATTTGATTGCTAAGCAGGCCCTTTTCTTTCACTGGAAGTGTCTGACATGAAGGACTTCTCACAACCAACAAAGCCAGGAATAATGAGAATATAAAGTCAGCACTCATGAATAATTCAAAGGGCCGAAGACTTTAAATGGAACAGTTTTCCTCATTGGTAAGCACCAACCTGATGCCTTTGCATCTGTTCTTAGTGCTATTGTTCTCCAGGAGTAGGGTAGGAGAATCTTATTTTTTTAAATGGTCAAATTGGGGGCGGGGTGCAATTTCAGTCTGAGTATAACCTCCTTCCCCTTCTGCTCTTTTGAGGATAGATGTAAATTTTTCCTATGGCTCTTTTGGATCTTCTGGCCAGTAGGGACATTGGTGGTCTAACTGAAATTTATTTCACTGAGGAATGGCTCAGTAATACCCACCATCCCCAGTTTACCAATGTTTCAGTCAAGAATGTCCTCTCTCATGAGTGAGTTCCCTAGCTAGGAGTTTGGTCTCTATTCCTCATTTATATGGAGCCTGCCACTAGGAGGGATTTCCTCTCACCCCTCATATTGCACTGCTGAGGACCTTTTTGCCACTCTCCATGATGCTCACCGATATTATGAACCTCTTACTGGGTCTGATGAGCCCCCCAATGACAGCTGGGTACTGCCACTAGAAATCCTTACCCCTTCCAAGAGTTTTATTCCCACCTTTTACCCATTACTGGAAATTACTGCTACCATTGTCTATACTTCTCTGAACTGAAAATCCTATTGGAAGATCCTTTTGTCCCCATTTTCCATCCCTTCTTTCCCTGCCAGAGCTCCCTTCTGTCCTTGCGACTGCGACTCTACTCCTTGGTCCCACTCCTTAGTACTCTTTTGGAGACCTTGTCTCAGTCCCTCCCACACTTCTGCCACCAGAACCTCATCTAAGGATGGTTATAAAAATAACAATTATTGTTGTTATAAACACCAACAGTACATCACCAAAAGGAAATTCTCCACATTAAGCTCTGAAATAGACCCTAAGGAGACCATGATAACCAAAACTATCCTATATTGGATTAGAAGTTAGGGGACCTGGGCTTTGGCATTCAGTAATATGATGTTTTTCTGATAAGCAAAATATGGATAACATATCAGTCCTGTGTTCAGTTTGTAGTTCTGTATTTTAGGAGAGACTGGCAAAGTGAAGCTCATTTAGGAGACCCATGTCTTCTATGGGGATGGTGAGGATCCTTAATACTCTATCTATCACATGAGGATGAGTGGAAGAATCTAACTGAAGTCTTTAAGAGAGGGGAAGACTTCAGATATTTAAAGGGCTATCCATGGAGGAGGGGTTCTTAGTTCTTTGGATCTCTGCAGGAAAAATGAATATTTAGCAATGACTCTGTGTGCGTGCATGTGCGTGTGCGTGCGTGTGTGTGTGTGTGTGTGTATAAAATACAAGTGGAAACCACCAAGAGACAGATTCTGATTCAACATAAGGTAGAATTTCCTAAAACTAACACTTCTAACATAGAATGGGCTATCCCACGAACTCATGAACAGGCAAGTGTTTGAGTATGGGAGGTGTTCAAGTAGAAGACAGGTGGCCATTTGTCATAGACATTGGAGATGCTTCAAATAGGGTCTGGACTAAATGACCTTTGAGGTCTCCTCCAGCTCTGCCATTCTGCCATTCTCCTGGTTAAAGGAGATCCAAGAGTACCTCACATAAAACATTCCCCCCATGTCAGCCTCAGCCATGGATGTAGTCAGTGCTTTTATGGCAGAGTGAAGAATGGCATTTCAGGAAAGCAAAATGATCATGTTATTAGTAAGTTTTCTTTTTCTTTTCTTTTAATTGAGGCACTTTGGAGTAGTACAGATGGGTTGTTGAAAAGGCCTGTTTGTTTTCTTTGATAATATAGCGCTGCAGAGTACTTTGGGGACTGTGGTGTACCCCAAGGCTGGGGAATGGGAGGCCTAATATCAAAGCATTTAGAGTTGGAAAGGCTCTTCACAGGGTATCTTGTCCAACTCTCTCATTTTCCCAGTGAAACTGAGGATCAGGTTGATGAAGCACGTTTCCACAGGCCACAGAGGTCTATAAGTAGCAGTGTGAGAATTGGAACCCATGTCACCTGACTCAGATCTAGTACTCTTTCTGGGCTATCACATGACTGGCTCCAAGCAGAAAATTGTTTCCCTTCTTCTTTTTTCATGTGCTCAATCAGTTCCCAAGATAGACTGCAGTTATAAAGGAGGAATTAAGCAAACGCATCATATGGATTTATCCTATTCTTACTGCCACAACATTTGCTGCTTAGCCAGTTAATAATATTGTGAAAAGCACTGGGACCAATTCTTTCTTTCCTACCTGGCTTCTGTTTGGCTCAAGGGAGGGTATGTGAAGTAGCAGTATCAGTAGCATCCTTCCGGGCACAAATAGTGCTAAGTATGGTATGATACAACCATAGAATTTTATAAAGCTCAAACTTCACAGTTTAATTTAAAGGACCTACAATCAATTGCCAGTCAATATTCCTTATTGTGCTTAGATGTCAGACTTTATGAATCTTACTATGCCCAGAAAGATCCATGGAGACGTATCATCAACTTTAATTTTCTCTGTATTCTACTTAGCAATTAAGATCAATTCATTGAGATACAGATGATAATTTGCCATCTTTTATCACAGCATGAAATTGCTATTTAGGGGCTTTTTGTCCAACTCATATCTTGTTCTCCCCCCACAGGAGATGTGTGAAAAGATCTCTGTTTGATTTTAAGATCAAAGTGATTGTCAGCTATACAGGAAAGAAAGCAAGAAAATTGGATTGGGAGAGAAAAAAACATCTACTAATAACCTTCCTCCACCAGGCCCCTGTGAAGATGAACTTTTACAAATGCTACTTAGGGGATGAAAAAAGATGTTTCTGACTGTATTTAAATTGTCAGGATTTATCAAGTATAAATGGGAAAACAATTTTTAAATACCAGCTTCTCCTTGCTTACCATAATGACTTGATTTTTTTCCCGAAGTCAGGAGCATGTTATGGGCAAAATGATTGACAGAAATCTTTACTGTGTCTGGTAATTTTCATTGTAGAAAAAAATGTACTCTGGATCTTCATAACTCAACTTTCAACATGCTAAGACTAGAAAGAATACATGGTATTCTATCATTAAGTAAGCTGAGATTTTCTCCATGTTTCCTTCGATAAGACTGACCTTTTGCACACAAAAGCATCCTGGGGTCAAGTTACTTTGACATGTGGTTTTTGAGCTAGTTTAGGAAGGTTTTGCTAAGTCTAACTGTAATAATAAGTTAGGCCTTTGATGTGCTGCCTGACTCAGCCATAAGTGGAGATTCTGGTGACTGAAGCAAATTCATTTGTGGGGTGTGTGACCTTGCTCTGGGGGATACGTCTCCCCTATTTATCCTAGGGTTTTGTTGGAGTTTTATTACCCCTTTCTTTGAGTGGAAGATACTGAGAGAGCCCTAGAGTACTCTCTCTTCATATGTGTTGTGTGATCTAGGATCTGTACTCTTGTTGTCAATTTTTCCCATGATACACTTGTGACTCAAAGCTGAGCCTGGTCAGATGGAGCAACATTTTCCTTGCTCACCATGTTCTTACCTACTCCTAGTCCAAGAATCAATCAGCTGGGTACCTGACTCTTCCAGCTTCTTCCCACCTTGTGTCTAGAGTAGAACATTTTTTATGGAGATGAAGATTCCTACCTACTCAGTGTCCTTGGGCAAAGCTCTTGTCATCCCTCCTTAGTTATGACTGCTGCTTTGTGGGAGTCAAATCTTGAGACAAGAGTTGAAAGGGCATGGCGTTGTGGGGGATAATTTAAACTTTAGGAAAGCCATCTTCATGAGGACATGCCTGTGAAAGAGACTGTTAAAACTAAGGCTTTCAACTCAATCCTGGAAGTGTGACCAAAAATCTTTTTGGCTACTGCCCTCATAATGATTATTTTTGGCTTTTTACCTAGAAGGTAAGCATTCAATAGCATCTTTTTTTTGTGTGTGTGTACAGAACATTTGCATGTTCAAAACTATACTTTGTTCTAAATGTTCCTAAGTTTCTCCTCCATACAAACCCTTTCAAAATGAAATACAGCAACTAAATTAAAAAAAGACTCTAAATTATGTACTCAAAGATGTTAGTTTCATATGATAATGTGTATAAAGTTCTTGGTAAATTTTGAAGCATCATATAAATGTTAGCAATACTGTTTTTGCATGTAGGAGAAGTATAGATCATCAAACCATTACTGGAACTGTCAGCTGGGATGCAAAATTGTTTTGCCATTGTTGCTGTTGTTGTTCAGTCGTTTGTCAGACATGTGTGACTGTTCATGACCCCACCTGGGGTTTTCTTGGCAAAGATACTGGAGTGGTTTGCCATTTCCTTCTCCAGCTCATTTTACACATGAGGAACTGAGATAAACAGGGTTAAGTGACTTGTTCAGGGTCACACAGCTAGTAAATATCTGAGGCTACATTTGAACTCAGGAAGATGAATCTTGCTGACTCCAGACCTGGCACTCTATCCATTGTACCTAGCTGCCCTTTGTATTATCATAAGATATTGGAATGATGCATCATAAGCACACTATGGTTACCTCCAAATACTCAGATGCTTGTATTTGTACAGGATAAACATAAAGATGGTTGGTTGGATTCTTTATTTTCCATCCGGATGTTTGTGCATCTGGCAGACTCAGAACTTTTAAAGACTCGGAAGAGTTCTAGAGACCGAGTTAGAATGAACAACAAATGATTACCTTCAATCAAATAACTGGTCATTGTGAAATCTACCAGTTTTGTAAGGTTACTACAAGCAAGCACAGAAATAATTACAAATAATTAAATCTAAGTGACTGATGGGATGTTTATTAGTAACTAGTTGTTTTTCAAATAACTTATAGGGTTTAACAATAATTTTTTCCTCAAATGGGACAATATGTATACATGATTTTGATTATCTATGGCTTGCCTGCCTCTATTTCTTCCCTGATGTCATGACTCCTGGCACATAGACTAGAATGCCATCAGGGGAAGGAAAGCTTTCAGCTCGATTTTTCCTCTCTAATTTGGAGTATGAACACCAGTCACTCTGGTGGTAGCAGACAGGAAAACTTACAAGTCAATTCAAACCATTCCTTAATCCCAGTGGTAGAATTACATCCCTTCCTTTACAGTGGCCAGTGCCTGTAATGAAAGGGGCTCTTACCTTTCTCTAGTTAATGAGATATTCTGGACTAAAATATCCTCCTGTGTCCATCACTGAAAGACAGCTGAAATAATGAGTGGTATGGAGCAGGAATGATGGAAGACACCTGCCAGGGGAAACTTTCTCCTTTACCATCCTGTACTAGGCAGACTTGTTGAGCCTAAATGTGATGAATGCAAGCCCTGAAGAAAACCAGCCAAAAAAAATGTATTCCTGTATTTTGTGTCCTCTGTGATGATCATATCATATCAGGACTTGGGCATGGGGAGGAGAGAAGCAATTATGCTTTGATGCTTCCTTGCCATGGACTATGTCTTTCTGACACTTTGGAAAACAGGAAAGACAAGAATGAACCCTAGGAATTAGATGTCTAAATGAACTTGATACAGATTTTTAAGAGGCAAAACTAAAAAACAAAGTAATACATAGAAGAACTAAAAATGGAACCCAGGGCCTCTGCTTCCAGTCCATTGCTGTTTATGCAGCAAAGTGGCAGAGTGGATAAAATGTTGGACTTGGAAACAGGAAGACCTGAGTTTGAATCTTGCCTCAAGCACTTACTGACTGTGAGATAATAAGTCATTAACCTCTCTCAGTCTCAGTTCCTTCTTCTGGAAATTGGTGATGATAACTGCACTGAGATCATGAGGTTATTGTGACAACCTAATGAGATAACATATATACAGTGATAAGTGCATATAATGATTCAATATATGTATATACATATGCATACACAGCATATACAATCATGTATATACATATGAATGTGTATCTATCTTTCTATGCTAGTTATCTTATAAAGAAAATGATTTAAGTAGAGAGAAGAAGAAAAAGAAATGAAAAGAAGAAGAGAAAAAGAAATAGAATATAAAAATAATAAATAATCAGGCAAAGGTAGAAAGGCATTCCATGTGGGTCTGCAACTATTCTTAGAGTGAGGCAACACCCATTCAGTGAATAGGCTTCTTTAAGAAGGCCTTAGCCTAAAAGGGCCAGGGTCTCCCACTGCATCCTTGGTCATCTCCAGTCATCCTGATGACTATCTGGTCACTGAATCCAGATAGCTCTGGAGAAGAAAGCAAAGCTGGTGACCTTGAACAGCCCCTCCCACACTCAAATCAAAGTCAACTGAAAGCCATGTTATCATTTCCCTAATGCCATGGTCCTCTGAAAATGAAGTACAAACACAAGCAACTGTTTTGAAGCATGGTTAAGGAATGAGAAGCTTTGGAAGGAGTGACATACTATTTCCTCTCATCCACTGCTCCCCCCTTCCCTTTGCTGCCCTTGCTCGTGCCCTCGTCCCCCTTCTCACATCCCCTAAAGCTAGCGCTGTCCCCTACAGTTTTCTCACACTGTACAAAGGCTATGTGTGCTAGCTGCTGCTGAGCGAGACATACAAATACCACATGGCCAGTGGGAAGGAGAGAGAGCTGCCCTAACACCACCATCAACACCTCCCCCTCTGTCACAGAAAGGTCATTTGCACCCGGGCTTTCATTCACCTGTGGAAGTGGCAGCCATCTGCCAAGCTCCTGAGGCAAAATCTGGGCAGCTGAATGGTCTCTTTATTTAGACGTCGACAGAACTGAGAGTTCAAGGTGTCAGGGCTTGCTTACTGGGGGTGGACAGGTGGGTGGGAAAGAAAATATTTGTTCTTACCCATCAATCCAAAATCAGCTATTTGGTGACCTTGTCTAACCTTAGCTTAATGCCGCCAGCTTAAAAAGAAAAGACAAAAATCTCAGTAGTTAAAATTTCTTTAGAAAGAAGGCGGGGGGGCGTGGGGGGGGACCTCGACATAATAAGGTGGAAAGCCAGTTGTGTATTTGTTTACCTTTCATTATGGGAATATATCTGCAGAATGAGAGTTTTCCACAATAGGGCTAATTATGCTCTCTATGTCAATATTTTTTTTGAGATTTTGCTTAAACTTTGGGGCTGCTTTTCTTCTTCATTCTTTCCTGCTTGCTCTTTTACTTTCCAGGGACCATTAATTTCCTTACTTGTAAACTGAAGGTGTTGGATTAGAAGATTTTCTAAGTTCTTCACTACTCTGAATACAAGGATCCTACAGCTCTTTGGGACTATCTCAGTGTCACTGAGTATTGTGTATTAATTTATTTAACCAAAATGAAAAATCTGCGTAATTTTGTGACTATTTGGATTGTTCCTATTATCTTTGGCTATTTTCCAGAGAGAAAAGATGTTATTGGTATGGACCAGGTAAATAATATATCATATTTCCTCCCCAGGATGAAATTCCCATCACAAAAGGAAAAATAAATGAATTACCTTTGGTCATGACAATTCCTGCCAGAGATTTGTGGCGGGCATGCATGGAAGTCAGGTTGTCTGTCAACTCCTGAAACTTCTGTGTGACCAGCTGGTACACTGAGTCAGCAAATTCCTGAAAGATATAAACACCAGGATATTTTTAACTTGGGTGAGAAGAGTAGATGGTACATGTGGACAGTGAATTTTCCACTATTGACCCTCCTTCCTAGATTCAGTTCCATCTATGAGGACTACTTTGGTCCAGACTCTGAGAATGTGAAATACATTCTTGTGTATTTCCCTATGTCATTATGAGAACTAGCAACTATTGCTCTTTTCTTGCCCCCCAAATCTTGAATGTGATTTTGGGTAGCATTGGTTCATATCAGTGAGAAGGGATCACATAAATCATTCCTGATTTGGTGATGGAAAAGAGTATAAAGTGAGTCTCTTTGGATGCCTCCTGAGGAGGCAGACAACAGCGAGAGAAGGGCTAATAGCCCTCAGGCTAACATTTTGTAACATTTAGCAAAACTTGCCTTTATTTCACATAGATCAGAATTCTCCATTGGAATGAGTATTGAGTAGACATGTTGTAATTCATTCCTATCCACACATCCCAGGCATGGCCCTAGATTTAGTGCAGTGTGGTAGAAAGATAACTGGGTTTGGAGTTGGAGGAGAGACTTGGATTTGATTCTGGATCTTCCACTTATTTTGTGATCTTGGATAAGTTAATCGACCTATTTGGCCCCTAACCTCCTTTCATGTAAATTAAAGGAGTTGGACTCTCTGCTCTATGAACATCCTAGGAACTCTTTGGAATTAATGAAGTGCCATTTAATTTGTTATTATTGTTTGTTGTTCAGTTTTTTCAGGGGGTCTGACTCTTTGTGGCCCCATTTAGGATTTTCTTGGCAAAGATACTGGAGTGGTTTACCCTTTCCTTCTGTAGCTCATTTTGCAGATGAGGATACTGAGGCAATAGGGTTAAGTAACTTGCCCAGATTCACACTTCTAGAAAGCGTCTGAGGTCAGATTTGAACTCAGGAAGGATGAGTTATCTTGACTCCAGGCTTGGCACTCTATCCACTGTGCCACCTAACTGCCCATGCTATTTACTAACATATGATAAATGACTTAGCCAAACTCTGAAAGCACTTAACTAAAAGGTTTTTTCATAACTATTTGGAGTCCATGATGTCTGGCTATGTGGTAGGGAGAAAAGAAGGAACATTTGAGGAAGGACTCATAAAAAGAAGACCAGTGGGTAGTTCCTAGGTTGAGTTTATCTGGAACAAACCTGGAGAACACTTGGATGCCCACTTCCATTTGCTTTTTGCCATCTGACTTATTTAGATGTGGAGACATTATAAATTAAAAGACAAGTATTAAAAATGCTAGCATGCCTCCCTCACATCCTTCTGACCCAGCTTCTCCCCATCCTCATTTATCTAGTCAGGGATCTTGATCCTCCCTATCCAGGACATGCCTAACATGCAGCTACTGCTCATGTCTAACATTACCCTCTTTGCCAGCAAAGTACTAGATGTGAAAAAGTCTACCAGGGTAGACTTATAAAGGTATAATAATATCTAGACTGCTTCCAGTCTGACTATACTCATGCAATAACACTACCACCACCAATAACTAGCATCCATATACAAATCTGTAAAATGCTTTAGAATATGAGCTCCTTGAGGGCAGGGGCCATTTTATCCTTTCTTCTTTGTCCTCAGTGTTTAGCAAAGAGTACTAGCATACAGTAAGAGCTTAATTAATGCTTGTTGATGTGTTTTTTTATTTTATTTTATGTATGAAGTCTCATTCTATCCTCAAAACAACCCTTTGAGGTAGATATTATTATTATCTCATTTAGGAAACTAAATGAGGAAACTGAGGGTCAGACAAGTCAAGTTATTTGTCAGGTCACACAGTATTTGAGGTAGGATTCAGATTCAGGGCTTTCTGTCTCCAAGTTCTGTGCTCTGTTCACTGCTTCAATTTGCTGCCTAGCATTACAAGTTTGTACCAATTTTTACTAAGTGCGAAGGTTGGTTGCAGAGGAGTACAGAGTTTCTGTTCTGAGGTTCACAAACTTTCTGGGTTATAAGGGATCTCAGTGACCATCCTATCCTATATCTGGCCAAGAATATCTTCTATAATGTATATAAATTTTCATCCAATTTTCTGTTTTTTAAACATTTAATATTTATTTATTTTTAACCTTCATAAAAAATGAATTCTGACTTCTTTCCCTCCCTTTCCCCCTTCCCCTTGTGAAGGCAAGAAATATGATATCAATTGCATATGTGAAATTATGCAAAGCATACTTCCATGTTAGCTATATTGCAAACAAAACAACCCAAGAAAAATAAAGCTAAAAATATGCTTCCATTTGCATTTAGACTCTATTAGCTCTTTCTCTGAAGGTGAATAGCATTTTTCATCCTAAGTCCTTCCAAACTGTCTTGGATCATTGCCTTGATCAGAAGAGCTAAGTCATTCACAGTTGCTCATTGTACACTATTGCTATTACTGTGTACAATGTTTTCCTGGTTCTATACACTTCACTTTGTATCAGTTTATACCCCTTTCCAGGTTTTTCTGAAAGCATCTTGTCATTTCTTATAGCACAATAGTATTCCATTACAATCATATACGACTTGTTTATTTCCTAATTGATGGACATCCTCTCAATTTCCATTTCTTTGCCACCACAAAAAGAGCGGCTGTAAATATTTTTGTAAATATAGGTACCTTTCCTTTTTCTTTGATCTCTTTAGGACACAAACCTGGGTTCAAGGGTATGCACAGATTTATAGCCCTGTGGACATAGTTCCAAATGATTGGAACTCCAGAATGATTGGATCAGTCCACAATTCCACCAACAAGCAATAGTGTCCCAATTTTTCCACATCCATTCCACCATTTGTTATTTTCCTTCTATGTCATATTAGCCAACCTGATCGGTGTGATGTGGTGCCTGAGTTGTTTTAGTTTACATTTCTCTAATCAATAATGATTTAGGGCATTTTTTCACGTGCCTATAGATAGCTTTGATTTATTTTTCTGAAATCTACCTGTTATATCCTTTGACCATTTGTCAATTGAGGAATGACTTGTATTATTATAAATCTAACTCTGTTCTCTACGTATTTGAGAAATGAGGTTTTTATCAGAGACACTTGCTATAAAATCCTTTCCCCATTTTCCTTTCCTTATAATCTTGGCTGTTTTGGTTTTATTTGTGTAAACCCTTATAAATTGATCAAAATCAGAATGATCTATTTTACATCCCGTAATGCTAATTATTATTTAATAGTTTTTTAAAATTCTCAAATGAGGGAAAAACCATTGTCTTTGGAAGCTGCCTTTTAAATTTTTTTGACAGTTCTTATTGTTAGGAAGTTTTTCCTTGCTACCAGCTTAAAGCTGCCCTTCTGTAATTTCTACCCATTGTTTCTGCCCACCAAGGCTAAGCGGAAGAAATTTAATCTCTCTTTCACATGACAGCCATTCTAAAGTCAAAGACTGATATCATGCTCTCTATAAAGTCTTCTCTCTTATTTCAAACATTCTTAGTTCCTTTGACTGATTTTCCTATGACATGATCTCAAGGTCCTTCACCATTCTACTTGACCATCCTGGAATGCTGATGTATCAAAGACCTTCCAAAAATGTGGCACTCAAAGTAAGACTTCATTTTTTTAAGCTGCATTCTTTCTCCACAGAAATTCCATTTCTGAGTATACATAGACCCCAGTCAAGCCAATTCAATCAATTTGGAAGAAAAATCAGGTAAACTTTCTCTGTAACAAATGTATCTGCTTGATCAAAGTTCTCCTTTGAAGTTAGGTGATTTCATTGGCATGGGGAATTACCTCTCTTAATATAGGTTGACACCTTCTGTGCAAGCTATTGTCTTAGAAATGTTCCTAGAGCACTGAGCAGTTAAGTGACCAGGCCTGGGTCACACAGCCAGCACATCTGACTCAAAGGCCATCTCTATTCACAACACTATGCTGTCTTTCATTTTCTATGTGAGTTTAAAAAAAGTCCATTCTTTGAAAAGTTAAATGAGTTGATGATTGATCATTTGAACGCTGTTGAAACAAAAACAGGCCTGTCTCCTGTAAGGAAAACCTCACCAAACATATTTTTGCTTCCTCTCTTCCCTTTCCCACCAAGAAAGGCTGTAAACACATTCACGGCAAAGTATGTCTCTTCCCTAAGTGCTGTCTCAGAAGGTTAACAGCCTTTCCCATATGTTGTTGTGGCTGTGATAGCAAATGCTCATTATTTTTACAATTGTTCTGTAAATACATATGGAGAACCCACATAAATAATAAATGGCATACAAATTAGACTTTCCTTGGGTGGGTCTACCAAACATGGTTTCCCCTCTTGGATAATGGCTTTGGATTTCTTGGTTGGCATATGCAAGTATGTAGGATGGCAATTATTTAGGAAGTACCATGCCTTGTTAATGTGTTTGCTTATTTATTTATTTATTTACCCTGGCTTATTACCTTTGCCCACAGTGCTTGAAATAAAACTGTTGTTGTAATATAAGAAGTTTGAAAAGAGGGATATTGGTTTGTCTCTTAAATCACCTGGGATAGTGTGTGTGTGTGTGTGTGTGTGTGTGTGTGTGTGTGTGTGTGTGTGTGTGTGTGTGTGTGTGTATGATATGATTCAGTCAGAGTAAGCCCAAGTTGGCCCTCTGAATGAGGGAGATTAGTCAACCAGCCTTATACTGGGGACAGCTTATCTAGCCAGAACTGTGTTTGCTCCTGTGGGTGACACAGAAGCCTAAATCATGGTTTTTGCCCTAAATAATCTACCTTACAGTCAGGTTGGCTTTCATCAACTTGGCTAGAAGCACCTTAAGGAGCTCCTTGTCTTTACCATCCCCTATCGCTTCTTCTCAGTTTCTATTCTTCATTCCTTTCTTGTCAGGATTAGAAGTTAGACCAAGCTAATTACATTTCCAACAACAAGGAGAAACAGCCTTCCTCCTCCTCATTCAATTCTCTTATTTTGCAGATGAAGAAAGTGGGACACATAGACATTAGGTTCGTTCTTGGGGAGGGAGATAATTGAATTGGGAGTTGCCTGAGATTGGATCATGGAATTGTTATTTTATAACTGTGTGGGCCTTGCATAAGTCATTTCACAATATAACCCAGGTCTAGAGTGGACAACCTGGGGTTCTTGATTCAGATGAGCAAGAATCAAGAATTCCATCAGATCAAGAGTTCCATCAGATCTAATAGTAGGGCCAATTTGGTTGTTTCTTCATTGCTGGAAGCTGAATTTGCTTGGTCTGACTTCTAGTCCAGACAAGGCAGAAATGAAGAATAGGAAGTAAGAAGAGGTGTTTTGGGATAGGGAGACTAGGTGCTTTTTAAATTGGGCCAGTCACAACAATCTATGATTAGACTTCACTTTGTTTAAGTTAACTTACATCTGAGTCAGGTCCCTGCTTGCTACTTCTTCTGACTTCTTCCCAAGGGGTCTAACTTTTAGATTAGACGATTTATGATTAGACAATAAAAGAGGAGCCATAAGAAATACTAGGCTCTACCCCTATACTACTCTAGGTTTTTAAGACTTGTAGTTGTTAAAGTTTAAATAAGACCTAAGTTTCTTATTTTTCTCTATAGTACATGTACAAATAAATACTTCAGGGGCATATTGAGGATAAATAGGCTGTAATTTACTATTTTTTCTACTTATTTGATAGATTTTTATTTGAATATGTGATTGACTATTTCCCAATTTTTTTATTTCTATACTGTGAGGGTCATGTATACAGCATGTGTGTGTGTGTAAATTTAGACACTGAAATAAAACTTCCTCAAATGCAGTATATATACTGAGTATAATATGATTCACTAAAGATTTTAAAAATAATAGACGTTAAGATTTTTTTCCCATTTGGAATTTGTTTAGATGGATCTCAAATAGTAACTGAATTTCTGTTACTGAAAATTATTACTCCAGTCTAGGTAACATAGAATACTTGTGTATCCCATATGTGTGTGTATGTATACATATATACCCATATGTATGTATATATCTATATATATCTATATCTATATATAAATCACTTGCTTTATATATGCTATTTTCTGGAATAAGGATTTTTTATATTCAAGAGCTGATGTAGGTTGTAACCCAACTATATCTTTTCATCTAATGAAACTCATTGAGTTTCTGTAAGTCCCCGGCAGGGGATCCATCCAACATGCTTGGGGCTTGCTCTAGATTTTTTTTTGCCATTTAAAATATTAATTGAGTCCAAGATCTGTCAACAACAATTCAACAAATATTTATAAAGTACCTACTTTGTCCACCTTGAGAAGTATTCGGTATACAGAGACAAAAACCAAACAGTCCTTGTCCTCAAGTAGTTCACGTCCATTGGTAATCCTTTGTGGTCCCTACATGACTAGCTCACCTCCTTTGCTGGAGGATGTTATCTGGGGACAATATCCTTATTCTGTGTCTTTTTCTTAATTCTTTGCTGGTCATATGCTTCAAGTTATATATAATTACCATGCGTTATTTCCTTTGTCTTTTGGCTGACCAGTAACTTTAACTCTTCAGAGAAATACTGTTCCAGCCTATAGTCATATGGTATTACTAAATGACTACTGACATTAAAAAAAATTAGACTTTGTTAGAGTGAGAAGTTGAGGACTAGCTTTCTCTCCCTCGTTTCCAATTCTGGGTCTGTTTCATTGCTTATCTATAGTGTCTCTACAAGATAACTGATGGACCAGCTCCCTGGGCTTTTCATCCATCTTCATGTTGTAGTCAGGACAATAGAAATTCTCTACTCTTTTGGTTTTTTCTATATAAATTTTCTAAGGTCTCACTGAGGTGACTTGGGTTCTTGAAGGGTCTACCAATGGAGAACCAGCATTAGCAGCTTCTCCCATGCTACAAAAGCTTTAAGGAGAGTACTACCAACAGATGATGTTTGCTTCTTAGGGACCACATTAGCTAAGTATGAAAGATCTACTCAGGAATAGGCTAGCCACTTAAGAATGAACTATCTATCACAACTCATGAGTCAATGAAAAATGCAATGTCTCCCTCAATCCTCTATGATCCTGTCATAGTGTTAGAAAAGGAGATGGAGGACAGTAAAAGTCCCACAGTTTTTAGACGATCTATTTATTTTCACTATTGGTTTTTTAAATATGAAATCTTTGTCCAGTGACCAATGAATACCTCTAGAGGACTCCAAATTTCAAATTCTCGAATATATGAAATCTGGAGACATAAAGATGTTGCAAGTAAATGGAAATCTGCCATACAGATTTTCCTTGAAAAGGCAAAGGAATTGGCATTATCTATATCTATATATCTATGAATCATATTATAGTTATAGGCATAACATTTGTAAAAAGACCACCATAATCACAGCTTATGTGTCAGTATATGTTACAGAGGATTAAGATGTCCAGAAATCTGCCAAATAATTTGGTAAGAATGGACAGATTAAATCTATGTATACTTTAATACTGGATGACTTCGCAAAAATATTTGTAGCACTACTTTTCATAGAAGCAAAAAATTAGAAAAAAAGTAGATGCCCACTGGCTGACAAATGGTTAAACAAATTGTAGTACATGAATGCAATAATTTATTACTGTGCTATAAGAGACAGTAAATCTGATGATTCCTGAGAAGCATGGGAAAACATATGAATTTATGTAAGGGAAGTGAGCAGGACACAATTATTCTAACAGTGTGAGTAGATAAAACAACCCCCCAAACTGAGTTTTCTGTACAGTGTCCCATGAACTGCATGCTGACCCCCTTAGAGCGTGCTAAGTAGGCATTCTTGTCAAGCACATGGAAACTCAGGAGTAGGCTTGCTTCAAGCAATGGTTGATGGAGCAGGCCTCCTGCCTGCTTCAGAGAAGGCACAGATATCCTCTGACGGATTTCTGTTGGTCACAGTGACTTGAGGGTTGATTTTGGTTGGTGAAAAAAAAGTCTTTGAATTGGTCTCTGACCTGTAATTCCATGGCTATGGAGTCCTCTCTACACTTCAAGGCTAACATGAAGAGAAGACATAAGCCCCAAGAACTGTATACAAATGCAGATATAAGGACCCTTTTATGGGGCACAAGTCTGATGACCTCTATTTAGAAGAAAAGATTGACATTGTCAACTTAAGAATGACTAAGATGCACGTTACTACATAGAAGACAATCGAATGATTCTCCTACTGTTACAACCCAGTTTGTCCTGCTTGCCTGGCTTCCTTTTGTGCCTTTGCAGCCCCTCTCCCCAGGTGCTCTGCTCTCATTATGAGCTAATTAACCTCAGTCTCATCTAGCCACTAATAGAATCATTTGAAGAAATGCAGAAACAGAGTAAATTATTGGATTTGGGCTGCCTTCATGGCCACAAGGCATTTTAACTGTCTTGGGAAAGAATGCCTGCAACAGCTTAGTACTGTTAGAATACTCCACCCAAAGGATCCCTTAACCACAACAAAGAAAGATAGGAAAAATAATATCTAGGAATGTTTTTTTTTAAAACTTAGGAAGTCTTGGAAGCAATTGAAATTTGGGAGTGCTACTCTGACATGCCATGGTCAACATTATCATTTGGGAGATATAACACAGGTATCATTATTTCTAGTGACAAGGTCAGTAATTACAAAATATTCCTGGCTAGTTAGACTCCTAAATATCCTATAAATATGACATTTTCATATCTGACTACAAGTATTTGCTTATACTATCCCTCTTTCCTCCCACTTCCCCTAAAGTCTTCAAAGTGAAATATCCTTCCCACTTAATGCTGCTTATATGAGTTCTGGCCATGATTCAAGATTCATACAGTTTTTTTGGGGGTGGGGGGCTTTCCTCCCTTCTGGCCACTTTTCTTCTTGCAAAGGTGCTGTAAATATTCACATTACCAGCATTTCTCAGACAGGGGCTTTGCAAAACTTAAAGTTGTATTAAAAGTAATGCATAGGGTACTGGACTTGGAATCACAAAGTCCTGGATTTGAATGCCACCTTTAACCATTACTAGCTGTGTAATTTGACAATTACCTTGGGAAAGTCACTTAACTTAAATGGCTCTCATTTTCCTCATCTGTAAAATTATTAAGTTGGACCCACTCATCTCTGGGGTCCTTTCTAGCTCTAAATCTATGACTCTATAGCCACAACTATCATCTTCCTCAGTTCACTAACATAAAGTTTAAAAGTCTAAGATAAGGATAATAATAAAAAATTTCTCACTATTATCATAGGTAGCATTTAAATAGCACCTACTATGTGCAAGGCATTGTGCTTCTCTTTGATCAGTGAAGTGACCCCTTTTCTCTTAGATATTAAGGGAGAAGTTTCCCTTTCCTCTTTTTCTGTCTGTCTCTCCAACTCCAGAACTTGGTCAGAGTCCAGGAAGTAGAGAGAGATTTTTTTTGGCCAATAATCTTTCTTTAAGAGACCATCAATCTTTCTGGCTCAGATAGAGTTTTTTCTTTTCTGGCTGGCTGCATTTTGAATCTTACAAGGTGGGAGACTCAAAGATTTTTACACAGACACAGAGCAGACAGAAACAGGAAGCACAGATAGCAATAACTTTTCTTGGTCTTCCAGATTATATAAAGACCAGGTGCTACTGCAGTTTAGTAATCCTATGGGATTGGAGTTGGGACTAAATGCCAGTAAGCCTAAGGAAATCCCCCCTATAGCCACGTTCATCTCTTCAGTGGTGTCTCACTGAAGGATGAAGAAGTGAGTTCATAAAGAACTCCCTGAGAATTCCCAAGAAGAGTGACCTCTGTCTAGAGGGAATTTGCTAGCCACAAGGCCCAAGTGATCCAGTCAAGCCTTCCTAGGTGCTTGAAGGAACTTCCAGCTAAGAAAAGGGAAAAAGATAGGCTTATCTTTGGATTAGAGGGGGTCCGAATCAGAGACTCCACTCCACATGGAAGGGGAGATCAGAGTCAGAGACTCAGGCCCATCCAGAGATGCCCAAAAGGTTGAGGTTTAAACCCAAAGATGCCAAAAACTGTTGAGGTGGGGACTTTGCCCACCCAAAAACTGTTGCAGTTTCATGATGTGTTGTGGTGGAACTGTCTCAAAGAATTCAGAGTCAGACCACCTCTAATCCAAATATAGGCATTTATTGAGATTGATGCCTCTCATAAAGCAGGCTAAGATCCAGGAGAAACCAGCAACTTTAGAGAAAGCAAGATGGATTTTTGTAGGGTAAAGATGCAATTACATAACAGAAATTTACATAGAATAGAGGAATATCATTAATATTAAAAAAGGCATATAAGTAATATTTAAAATATTAAAGTTTGTAAAGGGATTAGGTAATGGTCCTATGTATGGTTCAGTGGTTAAACATTCTGGTCATTCTGCCCTCCCACTGGCTAGCTATTTTGGACTTGTCTGGTCTAGATGTGATTGTGATTGAATACAAGAACACACCTGTTTCTGTGGGAATGGGTCTGGGGGCAGTGACAGGGTAGAGGTAGTAGCTAGGTTCCCATCAAATGGACACACCTGCTGTTTCTATGGGAACTAAGAGTTCAGGGACATATCTGTTGTTCCAGTGAGCAGTAGGCATATATGAAGAAGTTAGGACATTGGAAGGTGGGCTAGGTGGGCACAGTGGGCTGCTGTTCAGTGGGGCTGGGCCCATAATGAAGTTAGAATATTGGGGCTGGGAGCAGCTTTATTAGGGTTCCATCATGTATATGTTTAGTCCAATTTACTTGTATAACTGTATCCACAGATTATATAATTTGATCCAATTCAACTAGTTTTATTGAATACCTGCTATGTGTCAAGTACTCTGCTGGGTCCTAAGAAATAGAAAGGTGATCTATGACATGGTTTTGGCCTTAAGGCAGCAATCTCATTGGAACTTACAAAAGCAACAACATACATAAGTTCATTTCCACTACAAATAATTACTGAAAACCTACAATCTGTTAGTGTTTTGCACATTGGAGAAGATTAAGCTACTACAGGGTAAAAAAGGGTAAAATTTTACTCTTCTTTCAAGATCCATCTAAAATCTCACTTTCTTTAGGAAATCTTCAACTGGCCCCACCATGGCAATGGTTCCTTTCTTTGTACTCCGGTGGCACGTGTGTTTCTGTCTGGTAGTTAAGCTAGTCTGAGTGATTTTGTTTTCATGTATTTGTTTTGCTTCCCCAACTGGACTGAGTAGGTTAGATACTATGTCCTTGGTACTATGATACTATTTCCCACCTTCTTGGTATCCTCAACATCTAGCATGATGTCTTACATATTGTTGGGACTATTTGTTGTTGATAGTTAGGATGATAAAGATTTACAAAATAGGGGATGTCACCAAGTAGAGGGCTGAACTTGGCATCAGATAGACTGGATTTCAAGTCTTGCTTCAGAACTTCCCAGCTCTGTGACCTTGGGTAAGTCACTTAACCTCTCTTAACCTCAGTGTTCTATAAAATGAAGATAGTAATAATAACGATACTTTGCAGAGTGTTGTAAAGGTCAAATGAGATAACATATTTAAAACATTTTGTAAACCTTAAAGTAGGATATAACAGCAACTACCACCACCACCACTACTACTACTACCATCACAACTACTGCTGCTGCTGCTGGCACTTCTGTTACTGCTGCTACAGCAACTGCTACCACTGATAATAACAAATGCTGTAGGAAGTCAGACTGGGAAAGAGAGTGTTTCTGCCTAAATAAAGGATTCAGGGAGGAGGTATCAATGGAACTGGATCTTGAAAAATGTGTTGCCTTTTGATAGGAGATGAGTGAAGGAAACCATTTCAACTAGGTGGGCTGTCTAAAGCATGGTGGAAGGGAAGAACAAGGTATGGCAATGGGATTGTGACCCATTTCTTTGGAATAGAGGTTACAGGTGGGTCCATTGTGTGTCTTATAGTTAAAAATGTCAATGAAACAGAGAGCCTTGTATACCAGGTTTTGGTGTGGACTTGATTCAATAGATAAGGGGAAGTCAGGTAGGTTTTTGAGCAGAGAAGTCACAACTTCTTAGATTTTGGTAGGGAAAGATGCCTGGTAGGGAAAGACATTAACCTTTAATAGTTATTGACACCTTAGGATGACTGAACTTAGTGAAAAGCAGTGCAGTATTTTGGAGAGTCTTCAAATCGTACTGGTTCTCTGACTCTTGGGCAATATTCCTCTAATCTATTAATTCCCCAGGCAACTCTCTAAGACTCTAAGCTATAGAACAGTTGCTGATCTACAATAAGAGAGAGTTTCCTCATTTAGAATTTTGTAGGCCATTGAAATGACAGGTTTGGAGTCTTCTCCTTCCCCTTATTCCTCCTCCTGGACATGTGTGTATGCAAAATCCTTTCCAATTCTAGTACAGAGTATAGATTATATTATGACACTGTGTCATCAAAATAGGGGAAGGCATAATATTAAAACTAGGACATCCAGGAACATCCAGCCTCCAGTTTTATCTTTCTGCTCCTGTTTCCATGTCTCACTTTGCTCTCGTAATTTTCCTTAGGGCCATCTGTGGAGGGGAAGCACAGTTAAAAGTCCTATTGGGAAGTCACTGGTGACTCCCACCAGGAAACTTAAGGAGAAGATGAAGGACTGGAGGAGAAGAGGGAACAGGGACCTAGCAACATGGAAAATTATGAGGGGGAGATGTTCAGAGATATTATGTGTTAAATTGAGGTAGCTGAGGTCATATTAAAGAAAGATCAACTGGGTATTAGCTTAGGGTAGATGCTGATAGATAATTATCAATTCAGGAACTCTGAACACAATTAAACAGGAGTTGACATTATAATTCCCCATGATTTTTAAGCCTCTTTTTACCCTCACAAAAAACCTTAGCAATCAACTGAAGTGTAATTTACAACACACTTCTTTGTTAAATATGGAAAAGAGAGACACCCAGCTGCAATCATTATTATGGTTGATTTAGCAATTTAGAAAGTGCTTGCTAAATGGTCCCTTGGTGGCCCCAAAGGGTTAATTCTGCATCTACAAATCATTCACTGACTCCTAGGGAATAGTTTATACTGTGAGAAAATCTGATGCCAATAATTCCACCTCCATGCTTATAAGGAATTACCCTGAAGGTGATAACAAGCAACACAAACCTTTATTTAAAAGAGAGCTAATAGAGTTGGGGCTGGGATTGAGGAGTGGAGTTTCCGGAGCTGTAGCTAGGAATTATCATGATAGGAGCAAATTCACTTGGGCTGCAGTGATAACATAGAGGAGGGTCAAACTGTGGACACGGTTATTCCAGAAGGGGTGATCTGTCTCCCAGAGAATCTGGCACTTGACCCCATGAGGGTTAGGGGGGAAAGGAAGGTTTTGAAAATAGGCTGTGGTGGGTCTCTGGATATAACATCCTGAAAGGAAGGTGCCACTGGAGGAAGTATGGATCAACAAAAGACTGAAGGGCAAAGTATGTGGATGGCAGTTACTGACCAGAGGGCAAAGTTTTTGTCACCCCAGGTTAGTTATGGTTCTTTTGTTAAAAAAAGCAATTGGGGTTAAGTAGCTTGCTCAAGGTTACACGGCCAGTCATTATTTATGCGTGGGTGCTCATTTTCTGAGACCAGAACCGATCCTGGGTCCTCCCAACTCTGGGGCTGGAGCTCTTACACACTGCACCACCTAGCCGTCCCTTAGTTACGGTTCTTTATCTTGCTGTATATCCCAAAGAACACCTCCAATTCCCCAAAGTCTTATATACCAGCCTTCGGGTTATTAATTTATAATCTGGTGGTGGCTGGACATTTGGAATGCAAATGGACATAAGAGAGAAGCCCTTGATTACTTACTTAAATAATAGTTATAACCAGGTTATATTTGTCATCATCAGTGGTAGCAGTAGCTGTAGCAGGTTAAGTATGCAGGAACAAGGACCTTAGGTAGACTTATGTGGTGATACTTGTCGCTGCCTAGCATTTTTCACACATTGAAAAAAATAAACTTTAAGTCAGAACATTAAGTAGCTCAAACTTTATTAATTTCTAGCGCTAATATTTTGGATGGCATAAATAAATAAAATGTGTTCGAATTTGAAATGGCAGTCTTCAGGGTAAAATTGACATTCAACAGAAGTGGTAAGGATATTAAAATCAATAGATTATAAAGGAGAAAGTCTTTAGTAAATATTTTCCTGTTGAAATTCTGTCTTTGGGTTTATAGGGCTGAAATATCAGAAAGGTTAGATTTGCATATGGGTGGCGTAAGGCCGACTTCTTCAAAAGGATCCTACCAAATGCTCTATCTCTTTCTTTGTTTTTCTCTTCTTTTTATTATGGACATGACAAGCCCTAAAAAACATGGACATTACCATATGCAGCCAACACAGGAAGAAGACTGCATACGAAACTACAAATCTCTATTATATGCAACTTTGAAAAATTATTAAAGTATAGAATCAGCTTAACATGGGAGTACCAATAGTGACCTGTCTCCTTCTGAACTTTTTTCTGCCCTCTTCTGCATACTTTTAATGCTTAGTTGATGATCTTTTGTTCTTTTTTTTCATAACTATCATGACTGTTCTCCTACAAAAGAAAAGCTGTCCTTTGTAACAAGTACAGTCATCCAAAATAAATTCAAATGGCCATTTATGAAAATCTTGGTCTTATTCTGCCCCTCTAGTCCATTGCCTTTCTGCCAAGAGGCAGGAAATGATGGTCAACATCCTCCTTCTGGAGTTGTGATTAGTTGGTCTTTGCCCATTGGTCAAAGTTCTAAAATCTTTCATAGCTGTTTTCCTTTCAGTGTTTTATAGGTCAAATACACTAGTTCTCATGTCTTGCTAACACTCCTTTTCTCATCAAGTGACTAATAATTGCTTGTAGAGGAAAGAAACCTTGAAATATAAGTTGTGGCCAGATTGAGGAGGGCTCTCAATGCCATGCTCTACAGTTTAAACTTTGCTATTTTAGTGAGAATCTACTAAAAGATTTTCATTAGAGAGTGATGTGATTAACATCATGTAATAGGAAAATTAATGTGGCAGTGTCATGCAGATTTGATTGGAAGAGTAAGAAAATGGAGGCAGGGATCTTGGTTAGGAAAATAAAATGCATAAATACATTGTGTGTGTGTGTGTGTGTGTGTGTGTGTCTGTGTGTGCATGCACACGTGCATGTGTGTATAGAAATAAAACTTAGTTGCCCTGACTTTTATAAAACTGATTTATTCATTAAAACATTTTGTATCTAGTTTTAATTAGAATCTTTAAATTCACATTAGTGTGTTAATGCAAGGATGCTAACAGATGAGATCCTCCGTTTGGGGTTGATTCATTGCTATTTACATTCATCTTGGTTTAAAAAGATGTAAACAAGAAGCAAGATTTCCATGAATTTAGAGAAAACAAGATTTCCCACTGAAATAGCAGTTGTTCCTTAAAGGAGGTAATATTTAGTTTCCTGGCTTTTGCTACATCTAAGAACAGTTTTGTAGTTATTGCTTAGGTAATGAAGAACATCAAGGCCTATTTTGCAGAATCATTCTTGAAGTCAATACTGTGCTTGCTAACAAATACCAGAAAGGATAAACCTTTTTGTTTTTGTGTTTTTCTTCCTCCTCAGTCCTTAACCTGAAAATCTGTTCCTGGAGAGACACATGAGACTGGTTGCAAGTGCTGAATAATTCAAAGCAATGCATCCTGTGAATTGACTGAAGTCACTGCAGGGCCACCATCAATCATTCCTGAGAACCCACAGAGGAATAATAATAATACCGTATGTTTATAAAGCATTTTATAGTTAACAAAGTACCTTACATACCTTATCTTATCCGATCTTCATAATAACTCTGTGATATAACCAGGGCAAGCATTATTATCTCCATTTGGTATAAGGGGAGAAACCCAGAAATGTTAAGTGACTTGACCAAGGTGTAACATAGTAAGCTGATTCTAGTCAAGTGTGCTTTCCCTTATGTGGAACTGAAATTAAGTAAGTGTTTGAATAGTGAAAAAGACAATATATTCTACATTTAACAAAGGAAAGAATAGTGTCAGGACAAGCTAATATACTAACTATAATAAAAAAGGGATTTTGAACTATGATGTGGACAAAAGGAGCCTTGATAATGGGGTGGTAGGTAGCATTTATATGATCCTAAGCAAATTATATGTGTTAATCTCATTCTATGTACAGCTGGGGGTGCATGGAGATAATGAAAATGGATGGTCATGACAGGGCAGTTCCTATTTGCTTTTATTTTCTCTATAAAAGAAAAAACATCAACCTAGGAAGCCTCAAATAACAGTGGCTAGCTTCCATCCTTGGATGGACCTATGATCTTATTAATGGGCATACTTTCAGTGATAGAGATCACAACCTATCTGTATCCTATGCAAATCTCATTGACTGCTTCCCATAAAATTCAGCAGAGGGTACACTTGACATCCTAGGGGAACTTTTTCTAGATCTCTTCATTTCTTGTAGATACCAGGTGAGCACATAGCTGTCCATTATTTACCACTGTTTCACGCCAAAGGACTGACTCACCTTATCTGTTCACATATATTTCTGGTGACATCCTTTATTCCCTTTCTACAGATTTCTTTGTTGGGGATGTGCTGTAGTGTATTTACCCCATAATAAGCTTCTCCATTCTTTTCTGAATAACTCTCAAGTTTAATGCTTCAGAGATAGTTATTATTAGTCTTGTAAATGTGCTCTCTAGTCACTCAAAAGAATTCAGTTTATCTAGAGAGACAAATAAGTGGATGAAGTGTGGTTCAGACTATAGTTCGTTGAATGACAAGCTACAGGACCTTAAGTATGGATATCTTGGATAGGTATTACGTATGGACAGGGATCTGGGAGAAAAATTGAACTTGAGAAGGAAACTAAGACTTTTCAATGGGAGTGGACTGTCTCTGAAAAATTGCATGGTGCTTTTAATGACGTTGAATTTCATCCTAGAAAGGCTTTTGCATAAAAACAATTATATTATTTTGATAGTGTATGGTTATAAGTTATGGAAAACTATAGACATTCTCCAAAGAGTGTTTAATGTGGTTATTTTATGATAAATGAGTCATGATAAATGAGATGCTTACAGGTTAATTTAGTTGCTCTCAATGAGCTCAAGTCAATGCAGCCTAGAAGTTTTTTTAAAGTTCTATTAGAGCTTGTGAATATATTTTCTGGGTCATACGCAATGATCTTTGAATAATTGTGCAGAATGGGAGAAGTATTACATGAACAGAGAGGGCCAGGTGTGGTATTGATTTTCCAAGGGACCTAGAAAATGGATTCTTACAAAACATTAGCTGGTGAGCTTGACTTTGATTCTTTGAAAAATTTTTAAAGGTATTATTTAAGTAATGATTTGGAATTTTGTGGAAAGGAATGAGGTGATCACTATGAACCAATATAGGTTCATCAAGATAAGACTATGCTAGACTAACATAATTTTTCTTTTCAGTAGAGTTTACAAGACCTAAGGAATGTCACAGAGTTAATATAAATCTTATTTCTACAAGGCATCTAGCAAAATTTCTCAGTTATCTTTGTGGACAAGAATGTTGAGAGGTACTATGAATGAAAGTACAGTTAGGTGCATTCAAAACTCCATTCATTACTAGAATGTATGGAGTCTATCACGTGGTGAATAATGGATTGATGTCAGCCTGGAAGGAGGACATAATGGAGTCTTAAAGGAGTATGACTATGGTCTTGTTCTGTTCAATATATATTTTTTCATCCTTGACTTGGATGAAGGTATTCGTTGTGTACCTATCAGATTTGAAGATGGCATGAACAAAACAGAGAGGCAACACATTAGAGAGCAGAATTAAGATTCAAATTTTTTTTTAATAGACTAGAATGATGGAATGAACCTACTAAGAAGAAATAGGGATAAATGTAAAGTCCGACATTTGGGTAAAAAAACAAACTATTACAGGATGTGGAAGATGTGCTTGGACAATAGTTCCTGTGGAAAAGATCTAGAGTGTCTCTTTTTATCCTGGTGTCCACAATCCCAAGGAATCCAGGGATAGAGTTTAGGGAGGTGAGAGTCTGTGTACTTGGATGGGAAAATGCACCTTTATTTTCACTAACCCCTAACTGAGACTTAGCATTTTCTTAATTTATAGAAGTAGGCAACACAAATTATTCTTACAGGGTCCACAGACTTTACCAGGCTACCAAAGAAGTCTATGACCCAAAAAAGGTTAAAACCCCTGATTGAGGGCTTTTGGGGGACTATAGGCACAATATAAATCAACAGTCTAACACAGCAGCCAAAAAAGTGATTTTGGGCTGTATCAGCAGAGGTGTAGAGTCCAGAACAAAGGAAATGGTATTCTCACTGTACTCTGTACTGGTCAGACTAGCCCCTGGAGTATTGTGTTCAGTCTTCTGTACCACATTTTGGGAAGGGCAAGCAGTACATTCAGAGAAAGGCAATCTAACATGATGGGGGAATTCAAAATTCCCACATAACTGATCATGTGCAAACACCTCCTGTGGGGACAACAAATGGATCAGTTTAAAGAAGGACAATAGGTTAAAAGATGAAATATGCAAAAAAAAAATCAAATAAAATTCCTAAACACCACACCATGATACAGTTATACCTACAAAGAAATGCTCCCATCAGAATAGGAATGCAATTTTAATTTGTATTATGCTCTATGCATAGTAAGTAGTCAATAAATGGTTGGCAAACGAATGACTTGATAAATGGCTATTCAGTTATCATTTTATTTTTATTAGGTTAAAGTGTCCAACTCTGGGTTTGAGCCATAGTCACACAGACAACTAGAAAGGATTAAGGATGAAGAGGAAAAACTATACATTATTAAAAGATTGTAAAATAAGATCTATAAAGAAGAGGGAAAGGAATTGGATACTCTTTAGCTGGGAATTAAAAGAACAGGGATGGTTTAACTCCAAGAGCCCTGTTCTTTACCCAACTGTAGAGTTATAGCTGATGCATTTGAGGGATTTGAGAGGGATGTAGATCAGTCAATCAAGTAAGCAATTAATAAGCGATTATTAAATGCCTACTATGTGTCAGGAAGTGTGCAACTATAGACACTAGGGACACAAAACCCAAAATGAACCAGTGCCTAACATCAAGACATTAACATTCTATTGGGGAAAACAGTAAGTACACATATAGATAGATACAAAACATATCTGAAATAAATACAAGGTCACATTGGTTGATGGAAGAGGGGAGACAGTAGAAAGTGGAGGAATCAGGAAAGACGTCATGTAAGAGTAGTTCTTAAACTGAGCACTGAAGGAAACAAGAGTTGAAGAAGAATTTCTTGGATCCACTGCCACAGTGGTGATTGTTAGACATGTTCCTGGGTTAACAAGAAGAATTGTGAAATCTTCAGTGAAGGACTTTAAAAATAGATTTTCTGCTTCCTGGGATTAGATGAGTTTCTGGCTAGAGACAGGAAAATGGACTGGATGACCTTTTGAGGTGTCTTCCAGACCTTGAGATGCCCTGGTTATTTCAAATAGTGATCACTTTGCAACTTGGGGGGGGGTGGTATGCTTCAAGATGAGCTTCAGGTGGGGCTCTGCTGTACCAGGACTATTAAATTAGCACAAATGGGTTTTCTTTAACTAGGTGAAAGCTCTATAAAGCCTCTCTAGCCACTGGGAATAATAGACTGGCCAATGATATTTATAGCCTCTGCAAAAGAATTTGATTGTAAATTCCCATTATGGGCCCTGGCTCTCTAATAAAGTGGGTTTTTGTTGTTGTTTTATCACACCTGCTCTTTTAGGTTCCCAGTTTCATTTCTCTGACTTCCCCTCCCCTCTTCCCAACTCTCAGGCATTAATGAGTGTCCTTCGGATACCAAGAGCAAGAATAAGGCACTCTTGTCACAATTACTACCATTGTCTCTTCAAGGCTCCCTCTTAAAACATTAAAGACTTACTAGGTAGCTTCTCTGTGGGAGAAGTGTTCCAAGTGATGTAAAACATGTTATCTTGTGGGAGTCTCAAGGGAAGACCAGAGAGGCTCCCTGGGTGGAGGGGTGACACCAGTGTGTTCATGCTGCTTACTCTGAAGCTGGTCTCTAATGGTATTACATACCATACGTGCATTTTATTAGATGGGAGGGATTGACAGTCAGTCTCAAAAACACATCACAACAAACTTGTCTGAGCTTAGCAAGGCAACCTTTCTCTTTCTCTACAACACAACCAGTCCAAAGGCAGTCATCATAAATTTCTTGTTTGGTAATTTTTCAGTCATGTCTGACTCTTTGTGGCCCTATTTGGGGTTTTCTTGGCAGAGGTCCTAGAATGCTTTGCCATATCCTTTTCCAGCTCATTTTACAGATGTGGAACTGAGATAAACAGGATGAAGTGATTTCCCCAAGGTCACACAGTTAGTAAATCTGAGGCCATATTTGAATTTGTGAAGATGAGTCTTCCTGACTCCAGGCCTGGCACTCTATCCACTGTGCCACCTAGCTGCCCTAGTCATCACAAATACACTGGCTTATTTTGCTATTCACATATATATATATAGGGTTTGTGTGATTATTTAATACAATAAGCCTGTTTTCCCTCTTTTCTCATTGTCATTATTTTGTCTCTTTCCTCAAAAGAGTGAAAAGGTCACAGCTATGTGGTACTTGAGATAAAGAAATATTAATTGGAAAACAATACATGCCTTGTACATAGTAGGTGCTTAACAAATGTTTCCTATCTTCCTTCCTTCCTGAACTATTCTAAGATGAGAGATGACTGAGGCACTATCATATCGGGAGGTTCAACTCCCCAGTGCCCTTTTCAGCCCACCCTGACTTCCTCTTGTAAAAGAAGGGCTGGGGAGGTCTTAAGTCCTTGACTTTTTTTTCTGGTGGATATTGTTTTCACCACTGCTGTGTATCAGTGTATAAGTTGCCATGGTTTAGGGAATTCATGGCCATGTTTCTGTTGCTGAGCCTCTCGGCACTTCCTTAACCTGGTTTTTGAATGATAGGCAACCAATCCAATACAACAGGGATTTAAGTGCCTACCACATTCAAAATAATCTAAAACTAGATGGTGTAGCGAACTCATCTTCCTGAGTTCAAATCTAGCATTAGACACTTACCAGCTGTGTGACTCTGAGCAAGTCACTTAACTCTGACTTTACTTCTTCATCTATAAGATGATATGGAGAAGGAAATGGCAAATCACTCCAGTATCTTTGCCAAGAGAACCCCAAAAGAGATTGTGAAGAGACATGACTGAAACAACTGAGCAACAACAATTCCCTACTTGTAGCATTTTCTTCTTGGTAGAAATCTCTAGCTTCCTTTGAAGCACAATATAGGTGCTCCCTTCTCAGTAAGACTTTTCCGTAGTGTATTCTCCTTCTTGAGATTATTTTGTATTTCCTCACTTGTCTACAAGCTGTATTCTTCCAGGAGAACGTAAGCTCCTTGAGGGCAGGGATGAGATCTGGTCCAGCAGAAAGAATCCTGAATTTGTAGTCATGAAAGCTGAGTTCAAATCCCAGGCTGTTATTTTCTGTGTATCTTTGGGCAAATCACTTAACTTCTCTGGGTCACAGTTTCCTTATGTGCAAAAGGAATTAGACTAGCTGATTTCTAAGTCCTTTCCAGCTCTAGATCTGTCATCTCATGAAAGTTTCAATTTTTCCTTAATATTTCTCAGAATGCTTAACTAACATAATTCCCACCTTCCACATAGGAGGTAAATAATGTTTGGAATTGACACTATAAGTAGAAAAATAGTAGGTACTCAGTAAATATGGAATCAAATGAAGTGAAATGTAAGGAAGAATGTATAAAACTTGGGAATGTTCTCTGCTGTCTATACTTTCTTCTATGACTAAGTCTATTAATTTTCCTTCCCAGTAGATTGCAAGTTTCTCAAGGGTAGGAACTATTTTATTTCTCTCAATAGATTCACATCTGTCTATCTTTCTTTCTTTCTGTCTATCCATCTATATTTTTATTTATTTTGGTGAGGGTGAGATTTAGCACTAGTTTCATCAGTGTTGGAGAAATTCCATTATAGAAAATCTCTTAGTAGTCTGTAACTGATGTACTCTGAGAGTTCTCTGGGGTTACTGAAAGGATGTGTCATGCCCATGGTCACCCAGCTAGTATATGTCAGAGACAGGACTTAAATTCAGCTCTTCCTGCCTTTAAAGTCAGCCTTATATTTATTATGCCATATAGCTTCTCCATCCATTAAGCCACACATTTAATACTTAATAAACATTTGCTTTATTGAATTGTCCTTGTTCTCCTGACACTACCAAAAGAAGCTTGTCTTTCTGGACAACTCTTAAAAAGACCCAGAGAAACCTTGGCCTACTGTCCATTTCAGGCACAAATACTTTCTTTCATTCTCTCATAAGACTTGGGGTTTACTTCACTGTCTCGCATGTACATTATGAAATGTTTAGAGAGTTTACAGCAATAAAACTTTCCATATAAAATGGTCTTGGCTTTATGAGTGACAGAAAAGTACTTAGGAAAGATAATGATGATAATTAGCCAAAGAATATATTGATAACTAACCTGTGATGTGATTTTCTTCCCAGGAAGTTATCATTCTAAATTGTGATGCGAATGGAACACCTTCCTGACACAATGAATATCCTCATCAATACTCCCTTCTTCCTCTTGCTCCGCCCCCCCTCCAGTCGCACAAAGTGATATCATGATTTGTCCTCAAGTTATAATATGGTGCTGTTACATAGGGTAACATCTCCTAATGGTAACAAATGTTGAAGATCTGCCTCTGGGAAAGATTTAAGGCAGGTCTGAAGCTTGTAGTTTTAAGCCAATTTCTTGCTCTTAGCACACTTTCCACAATGTCCATAACCCAAAGGGCAAGGTGATAAATCACACATAGAAAAAGAAGCCTGCAACTGGCAGTAACCTGTTCCCCCAGCAAAGGTCCTTGTTAAAGGATTACTTCTGACATCAGGACTTGCTCTACCCCCTTTTTCTCTCAGACTACAAAAGTAACTTGGAAAAAAAATCTCAGAGCAGCCAAAGTATTGTGGAAGCACGCGCGTTGCTAAGATACATAAGATTCTCAGGTTGAAGAGTTGAATTCTTCCAGCAAAAGTATATGTCACGGATGGCCTTTAAAAAAGCCCCAGAAGCAAAGGCAAAGATACTGCAAAGCAATTACATGTGCAGGAAATACAATTTCTCCTAATATTCCTCCTTCAGTATGTTTTAAAAGATGTTAATCCAATCCCTATGTTTGTGGCTGTCTTTGTTTTGCATTTTAAGGATGCTAGTGGGAGATTAGAAGTCCTAGATAAACAATTCCAATTGAGATTTATCCAGTTTATGATAAAACTTAGACCAATTTGTTTTTATATATGCTCCACTACTTCAACAAAGCTTCCTCTAGAGATTTTTCTCTCTATTCCTGTAGCCTTTCAACTAAATGTCCTTTCTCCCTCCCTCCTTCCTTTTTCCTTCCTTCCTTCTTTTCTTCCCTCTTTCCCTCCATCCCTACCTCCTTCTTTCTCTTCTTTCCTTCCCATTTTGGTCTGGTTTTCTTTTTCAGCCGGTGAAGAAAAAAAATCTAATGACAACTTGGAGAGATACAGTGCGTGTAAGAGTTTTTTCCTTTGGATGTGATAAAATCTTGCCTAAGACTATGTCCAACCTTTTCAGCAGACAGTCCA
This sequence comes from Gymnobelideus leadbeateri, assembly GCA_011680675.1. Lineage (NCBI taxonomy): Eukaryota > Metazoa > Chordata > Mammalia > Diprotodontia > Petauridae > Gymnobelideus > Gymnobelideus leadbeateri. The sequence continues at coordinate 87,641 of WOXC01008775.1, read as the reverse complement.
GATGGCTTTACAGCCTGTATAATAGACTTTACTTGATGATGCTTCTCAGAGTGTGAGCAGGGAAACGTCTTTCTAAACAAAAGACAGATTTGTGGTGGTGAGGGGGGATTTTGTAGGGAAAGAGGAGAAGAAAGAGAGAAGTTAAGAAAGAAAAAGAAAGCTTCAATAGTCTCTGAATTAAAGAAAATCCAGAGAGAAGACACATTCTAATAGTTTGGAGGGATGGTAATGGAGTTGGCCAGAGAAACAACTTTATAGAAAATAGGAGCAGACCATTCTAAATAGTTGAAAAATTTAACTTTTTGCTATTGAAGATGACTGGTCCCAGACAAGATTGGTTAAGTTGTTCATCCTGTCTCTCAATCTAAGCATTTCCATGATGTTTGCTATGTGAGATGCTATTTTTTATATCAACCAAGAACTCTGTGCTGCAATGCACATGTGTTGGGAGAGAGAGGTCTTAGAAGCAGGTCAGAGTGTGAGTGATAGGAGCTGGCAGCATTGAGATGTTGGGCAAGAGTTTCATCTGCTGTCAGAATGAATAACTTCTCACCTCTGTTAGCCATAGCTCCCAACTCCTGGAAGAAGAAAGTGCTTTCTAAGTATAAGTGACGAATCCCTTCATCCCTTCTGTGAGGCAGGCAATGTGCACTGAGATGGGGAAACAGAGGCCCAGAGAGGGCAGCAACTTCTCTAAAGTAACCCAAAGAATCCATAGTTCAGCATCATCAGGTCTTCCTCCCAAAATTAGGTCCCTGTTCTCCAGGTGGTAGCTCACTGACCATCAATAGCATGGCGATTAGTGGTCCTCGTTTTCTTCTGCTTCTGTGAATTGGTCTCTTGGTATCTCCCCACTTTTCTTATTTTCCCACTGATTTTTATACTATCTTCCAAAGTCAACCAACTTTAGTAAAAAATATGTCCTATCTGCAAATTATTTTATCCCAAATTAGATTCTTTCATATGGGATCCTGTGATGCCCTCTCCTTTTCACTCTGCCAAAATACATTGTGATCCTTCAGTCCCAAATCCTGCTCTATGAATCCTTCCCCATATAAACCCTTCCTTATGTAAAGAACATAGGATTATCCATCATGGAGGGACCTTGGAAGCCCCTTAATCCAACTCCCCTCCTTTTTCAGATGAGGATGCAGGCTGTGGACTGGTGATTTGCCCAAGTTCACAAGGTAGTAAATGACAGCACTGGATTTGAAATCCATACCAATATCCAGGTCCAACATGCTTTCTTCTTTACTACAGAGTTTCTTGAATGAATGAGTACTTCTAAATGCTTGAAAACAATTTTCTCCTTAAACTTTATTTTCCTTGCAAGCTTGTTTAAGTATTAATTTCCGCAGCAAGTAACCGTTTCTATCAATAAATGAGTTCTACTTCAGCCTAAACCTGTCTAAATTCGAACAAATTTCACTTTAGTTGGGGAAGAATTTAGGAGGTTTTATGATATAAATACAACTCTGATTTGTGAATTTGTTCTCTTTTTCTTCCTAGTCAAGTCACTTCCCAGTCAGTAGCCCCTGATTATCACTTTGGGCAGTAAAACGCACAAATTAAAGTCACAATATGAATTGTGATTTGTACTTTTATAGGGTTATAGAGTACCCACTATTACTGTAACAATCCTTAGGGCCAATTGCCCTGAAAGACAGCACCTGCCATTGGATAGGTAAGGTAGTATGCCACAAAGTGCGTCTTACATCTAATGAAATCTTAGCTCACCTGCAGGCAAGGAAGGAAATAAGCATTTATTAAGTGCCTACTATGTGCTGGGCATTGTGTTAAGTGCTTTATAAATGTCATCTCATTTGATTCACACAACAACACTAGCTTGTAGGCGATATTATTATCCCCACTTTATACTTGAGAAAACCAAAGCAGATAGAGGTTAAATGGCTTGCTCAGGGTAACACAGCTAGTATGAATCTGAGGCCAAATTTGAACTCAGGTCTCCCTGACTCCAGACCCAGGTCTTTACTACTTTACCTAGCTGCCGCTTTACTTATGACTATAAGCTTCTTGCAGAAACCATCCCATATACCTCTCTCTTCCTCTTCCCATACCCCACAAGGAATGGAGTAGGTAAGCATTCTGTAAATACTTACTGAGTTAAACTGAAGATAAGTAGTCTTGCCATTATAAGCTCTTGCAGCACCTTGTTATACTTTTCTTAAACACTTCTCATGTTTTATTTTGGGTTATCATGATTTCCACACATGTCTTTTCTCCTTTATCATACTCTTCAAATCATATAGGGCAGCCTTTCTATGTGGAACACATGCCCTCCTCATCTGTGCCCACTGAAATCCTCTTCTGCCCCCAAGTGCCACTACTGGTGCCACCTTATCCATGCCATTTTTCTTGATACCCACTGATAGGATTTCTTCCTTTACAAATTTTCCTAGAGCAGTTTGGAGCTCTCTTTTGTTCCTCCTGCATCCTAAATTTCTAAGTGTCCTATCTATAGGATTATAAGTTTCTGGAGGGTTGCTTTTCAGTTTTGTATCCCCAGCACCAATCACATGTATCTGATAAGGTCAGACAGAGTGGCAAAGTAGAGAGCCCTAATCTCAGAGTCCGCAAAACCTAGGGTCAAGTTCTACCACTGATAACAATACTGGCTGTATGACTCTAGGTAAGTCACTTAGCATCTCATTGCCCGTGCTCCACCCCACCCCCAACCTCCAAGACTTTATTTTCAAAGAAGTGTTGGATGTACTTGGGTCAAAGGAGATTTCACAAAAAGAGAGTTCTCTGTACCAATATCCATCCATCCATCCATCCATCCATCCATCCATCCATCCATCCATCCATCCATCCATCTATCTCTCTACCTATCTCTGTATCTATCTGTAGATAGATATATGCTATATATCCACAGCTGTATGGATATATACGGTACCTAGGTGCATGGTGGATAAAGTACTAGACTTGGAATCAGGAAGATTTATAGTCACAAGTCCAAATCTGGCCTCAGGCACTTACTAACTGTGTGACCCCAGGCAAGTCACTTAACCTTTTTTGCCTCTGTTTTCTTATCTGTAAATATGAACTGGAGAAAGAAAATGACAGGCCACTCCAGTATCTTTGGCAAGAAAACCCCAAATGGGTCACAAAAAGTCAGACTTGACCAAGATGACTGAACAATAACAAATAGATATGTCTATCTGTGTCTCTTAACAAATACAAAGTCCTACTGGAGGGCAGTGGTGAGAAATCAATGGCAGAAGAATAGTATGGGGGAGGTATGCCTAAAGAACTACTTGTGTGAGATCTGAGGTTTTATTATACTAGATCAGATGGAATTAATAGTGTGACTTGGTAGCTGAAAATGTTAATGTGACATTAGGTAGCATTAATAGAATCATAGCAAATAAAACAAGGGAAATGATTTTTCTGCTTTACCTTGGTGAGGCCAAATATGGAATATTATGTTTAGTTTGGGGTTTCATGTTTAGAAAGAAGAGATGTTAATTGGATAGGATATATGCTCTCATATGATCTACATAATTATCCTGTGAGGTATGACAAATTATCATCCCTATTTTACAGAGAAGGAAACTGAGGCTTGGGATGGTTAAATATGGGTGAGGAAATATTTGAACCAATGTTACTGATTATACATCTAACACTATGTAGGTAAAAGAATTGGGAATTTCTGGAGAAGAAAAAGCTTGGAGAGGGCAGGAGGGATCAATAACTGTCTTTAAGCATTTGAAATACTAGCACTGCAAAGGAAATAGATTCATTTTTCTTGGCTCTAGAGAGTAGATCTAGGAGTAAGAGTTGGAAATTTCACAGAGGGAGATTTCTGTTCAGTATAAAGAAAAAAAAAAACCCTTCCTGACAAATAAGGGTGCACAAAAGTGAGAAGTTTCTCCTTAGGGTGTAACAAGTTTCTCATTCACTAGAGGTCTTTGAGTGTAGTTTGGACAATCATTTGTTAGAGATATGTTCTTATGGCAAACTGGAGAAGAGGACCTCTGGCATCTCTTTTAACCTGAAGACTCTATGAAATATTTATCTTCTCAAGGAATCCTTTCTGGAAGGAGAATTCAGAGACTGTTGGGTCCATCTGATAACTGAAGCATTAATCTCTTTCCCAGCATCATCATTTGCTCACTTGTTGGTATCAAATGACCCATATGATGTTCTCTAAGGAGTGGAGCCTACATATACATACATCTTATTTATTTATTTAAATATAAATATTTACATGTTTATACACACATACATATGAAAACTATATATGAAAGGTAAAAGCATATATATATATACTTATGAAAAAACATATAGGAAAATACAAACACATATATATTATGTATATGCTTGTACTTTTCATTTCTTGATAGTGCTTTTAGGATTTTTTTTATCATATTGAACAAAAATTTACTCTATTACTGTTGCCTCTTGGTCCTGAACTCTGGAACCAAGCAGAATAAGTCTTATTTCACTTCTATATGGCAATCCTTCAAATATTTGAGAATAGCTGTTTTCTTTTCCCTATGTCTTCTTTTCTTCAGGCTACACAGTCACAATTTCTTCAACTGATTTTCACAAGACATGGTTTAAGTCCCTTCACTATTCTGGTGTTCTCCCTCTGCTCTTGTCTCACTTTTAGCTTACCAATATCCTTTCTAAAATGGGAGCCTAAAACTGACTCCCAAACATCAGATGTCAGCCCCTAGCTACAATTCAACTTTTTATAAGAAACTTTTCCCCAGTCCTCCTTGATTTTGGTGTCCTCCCTCTAAAATTAGCTCCAATTCAGCCTGAATAAATTCTGTCTATACACGGTTTCATGTGTACTTGCAGAGTTGATTTAAAAAAAAAAGAACGCAAAACAAGACTTTATTTTGACTCTCCCGCATGCTGGAACTCTCTCTTCTCATTCCTACCTTCTGTTTCCGTCAAGGAGTCTCTCCCCATTCTCTTTTGTCTTCTTGCCTTCCTTCTGTGTTTTTTCCTCCAATGTATCCTATATACATCTTGATTATAGATAGTTGATTGCATGTTGTCCCTCCCATTTTACTGAGTTCTTTAAATGAACTATGGCTTTTTCCCTCTTTCTTTGTGTCTCAGCACTTAGAACAGTGTCTGGTACATAGTAGGTACTTAATAAATGCTTGTTGACTTATTAAATTCAGTATGTTTTTCTAGCCTATGGAAACAAGTTCGACACATTCTGTCATCTAACGCATAATATATTCCTTCCAACTTTGAATTATCTAGAAATTATATATGGTAGTTTTGCTTTTATCCAAGAACCAAAAAGCATAGGACCAAAAGTCATGTTATTCCATTAAAGACTTTGATTCACCACATTTGACCATCCAACCAATTCTGAATATAACTAACTAGAGTATCTTCCTGGCCGTATAGCTCCATTTTATTCAAAAGGATATGATGTGGGACATTTTAAGATAATTGGTAAGTCAGTAAAACACGCCCAAACCATGTTTAATCAAACATGATTTTTTACTGAACCTAGGATGGTTCTTAGTAATCACTGCTTATGTTTCTCAGAACTCATAAACCATTCTTATAGCAATCTATTCTTTTATTAAGAATCAATGTTATAGCCACTGACTTAAGCCCCTAGACTGATTGAAGTTATTCTTTCTTACCCAACTCCCCTTCAAAACAGCACAAAATTTGCTTACTTCTAGTCTCCCAGAATCTCTAAAAAATTCTCTATGATAGCTTAAAGATGACCAATGCCAGTTTTGCAAATATATTTGCAAGGCTCTCAGTGCTTTAGGTTATGATTAATTTGTGTCAGAGCACTTGGCCTCTTTGAGAGTGGCGAGGTATTCTCTCATAATCTCACTTATTTTGGGTTGTAATTCCCTGTTAACTTGTTTGGAACCTTTTTCTCTGTCTAAAGGTGGTTCTTATTTAATAATAGGAGCAACAAGAATAGAAATAAAATAGTAGTGTAAGCATCCTTTATCAAAATTTGTATTCTGTGGTACTTCTTTTGCATTTTTTTCTTTTAATAATAGTTATTTGGGTGTATTTCTTTTCTCTTCTAGATTATAAATTTGGTATGGGCAGAAATCATAGGATTCAGATCTTAAAGTGATCTTAGAGATTATCTAATTCACCTTTCATTGAATTCAATTCAAAAAGCATTTTTTTAAGGGCATGCTAGAGATACAAATGAGCGAGTAGGTGGGATAGTAGATAAAGAGCTGGGCTTGGAGTCAGGAAGACTCATCTTCATGAGTTCAAATCTGACCTCAGACACTTACTAGCTGTGAGACCCTGGGCAAGTCACTTAACCCTGGTTGCCTCAGTTTTCTCATCTGTAAAATGAGCTAGAGAAGGAAATGGCAAACCACTCCAGTACTTTGCCAAGAAAACCCCAAATGGGGTCAGGAAGAGTCAGACGTGACTCAACAAGGTATACAAAGTCAAAAATGAAAAATTGTTACAAGGAGCTTCTGTTCTCCTGAAACTTCCTACAGCAAAGTATTTTTTTTTGGTTTATTTATTTGTTTTTTGAAAATAAAATGTCCAAATAAAATATCATGGCATCATAGAGTGATTCTGGTCCTCTTTGCTTGCTATAAATAAAATTTGAATACATCAACAGATTTGAGGTCTTTTGTGTTCTGAATTTGCATGCTATAATATAAAAAAGGGTCTATTTGTTTAGTTTTAAAATATAATTTAAATAAACTACTAATAAAAATATGAGAAAACCCATGACCAAACACAGTTATCAATAAAGTACAATACAACCCAGTCAAAATCTTATTTCATCTCCTTGCTTTTAGAGTCTCTAGGGTTCATTAACTTAGCTGATTAAATACCAGGAAGGCTAATTAGAATCCCAGGTGAACATCAGCCCTCCTGGAGAAGCTGTTTTAAAATTCCTTGTGGTTTATTTCCCATCATTGAGCTATGTCCTGACAGTTTTGGTATAGTCTTGCCAGGTAATTAAATTAATTTGGATGGTACATTTTTAGGGGGTGGTAGGGCAGAGGGACTAGTGATTAGCAGGTTGATGAACTCTCTAGAAGTGTGTTAAATTATTTTTTCCCTTTGAAAAACAGAGTGTAGAATATGTTTCTACCCATCTTCCCTAGTAATTTATTTTTCCTGTTTCAAAAGAGTTATGGAAGTGGTTACCAAGGAGAAATGGATGTAGTTTCTTATAAGGTGGCCTTGGCAAGTGACTAAATCCATCACTTTCATATGGTTAGGTTACAATAGGAGAAAACAAATCCTGAAAGCAATAAGACAGGTTGTTTGTGGGGCAGTGTAAGATTGGGCTAATCTCAAGCAGCCTCACCCAACCCATCACTGTTATTTTCATGTTGAAAGGACATTGGATTAGGAATTACACAATTTACACAAACTTCAGCTAAGAATGTACCCCCAGGGAAGTCGTTCTCTCTCTCCAAGCTTCAATTTTTTTCATGTGTGAAAGGGATACAGTAATACTTACAGTACTCATTTCTGGTTGTGAAAGTTGTTGTGAGGAAAGCTGTAAACCTTAAAATTCTACATAAATGTAAATACAAGATGGGCAGCTAGGTGGTACAATGGATAGAGTGCCAGACATGGAGTCAGGAAGACTCATCTTTGTGAATTCAAGTCTGGCCTCAGACACTAACTAGCTGTGTGGTCCTGGCAAGTCACTTCACTCTGCTTGAGTCAGTTTCCCCATCTGTAAAATGAGCAGGAGAAGGAAATGATAAACCACTCCAGTATCTTTGCCAAGAAAATCCTGAGTATTTGGACATGACAGAAACAACTCAACAACAACAATAACAACATAATGTAAGTTATTTCTATAGTTGAATGGCAGGGTAGTGCAATGAATTGAGGGCTGGTCATGAAATGAGGGAAGTTGAAGTTGAAGCCCTACCTTTGAAGCATAATAGCTATGTGACTATGGGAGAATCACTTGAGTTTACAATGCTATGGTAAATTACAGATAAATTGCCAATACTTTTGATGGAAGGGAGTCTCCAAACAATAAAATCACAAGTCTAGTATTATCTTCATAGGTCCCTGTTTCTTACAAAATGCCCACATCTCCCCAATCTTAAAAAAAATCCTCATTTAATCCAATCATTCCTACTAGCCATTGTCTTCTTTCTCTCCTTTCTTTCATCACTAAATAAGCAAGAAAACTGTCTACAATGAGGGCCTTCATTTCTTCTTTCACTCTGTTTTTGACTCTATCTGGCTTTTGACCTCATCATTCAACTGAAAAGGTTCTCTTCAAAGTTACCAATGATATCTTAATTGCCAAGTCAAGTGCCCTTTCCTAATCTTCATCCTTTACTTCTCTGCAGATTTTGACACTATCAATCACCCTCTTCTCTTGGATACTCTCTCCTCTCCAGATTTTCATGAAATTATTCTCACCTGGTTCTTCTACCTATCTGGTTGCTTCTTCTAAGTCTCCTTTGGTGGGTCTTCATCTAAGTCATACTAATTGTGGTTGTTCCCCAAGGCTATGTCTCAGGTGTCCTTCTTTTTTCCCTCTATACAATCTCACTTGGTGATTTTATCATTTCCCCCAGTTCAATCATCATCTCTAAACAGATTATTTTCAGATCTATTCATCTAGTCGTAAAACTTTCTTGACCTATAGCTTCATCTCACAAATTGCCTATTGGACATTTTGCTGCATGTTCCACAGACATCACAAACTCAACATTTCCAAAATAACGCATGTTATTTTCCCACCCAAGTCCTTTCCTCCTTCTGGCTTCCCTATTATTATCCAGGGAACCAGACTCCTCCCAGTCACCCAGGCTCACAACCTAGATGTCAGCCTGTCTGCCTTACTCTTACTTCCCATATTGAATCTGTTGCCAAGTCTTACCATCTGTGCCTTCACCACATTTCTCTTATATGTCCCCTTCTTTCTACTCATACACTCATTATCCAGGTACAGGTTTTCATTACCCTATACCTGGACCATTGCAACAGCCTTCTGGTTGCTTGCCTCAAGTCTCTTCCCATGTCTGTCCATCTTCCATTCAACTGCCAAAGAGATCTTCCTTAGACCCTATCTCCCAGGACTGTTGTGAAGGTCAAAAAAGATAATATTTATAAAGTGCATAGCACAATGCTTGGCATATAGTAGGCACCTAACCAATATACTTGTTCTTTTCCCTCACCCCCATTTTTTTGCTTTTTTTTTGGAGGGCAATTGGGGTTAAGTGACTTGCACAAGGTCACATGGCTAGTTTTTTGTGTTAAGTGTCTGAGGCCAGATTTGAACTCAGGTCCTCCTGACTCCAGGGCCAGCGCTCTATTCACTGTGCCACCTAGCTGCCCCAACACCCTTCACCCCCTTCTTAAGTACAGATCTGACCATATCACTCCCCTACTCAGTAAACTTCAGTGAATCCCCATGACCTTCAAGACCAAGTATAAAATGTTGTTTGACTTTTAGAGCTCTTTATAACTTGGTCCCTTTCTACTTTCCTGGTTTTCTTATACTTTACTGTACTTTACTCTCCTCCATGTACTATACAATGCCATGACACTGGTCATCTTGCTACTCCTTACACACAACAGTCTAGCTCTTAACTATGCCTTTTCACTGACTGTCCCCCATGTCTAGAATTCTCTCCTTCCTCATAGCTTTCTCCTGGTTTCCTTTAAAACTCAGCTCAAATCTCACCTTCTGCATGAAGTTTTTCCTTCTTCCCCCTGCCATCCCCCATCCAATGTCTTCCTTCTGAAATTACTCTCCATTTATACTATATGTATCTTGTATTTATATAGTTGTTTGTATTGTTTCCCTCTACATAATGTAAACTCCTTGAGTGCAGGGACCCTGTTTTTGCCTTTCTTTGTATCTGAACACAGGGCCGGGCTGGGCACATAGCAAGCGCTTAATTAATGCTTTGTATCTATCAATATTTTTCCAGTGCTGATTTGCAGTAGTTGACATGCTGCTTTTCTTCTACAAAGAGCAGACCCACATCCACACAATGACTGTTGACTGGCTCTTTGGAGGCTTATTGAGCAATGAAGCTGATAAAAACAGTGTCGTTTCTGGTAAAGGTTGTAAGGTTGATTTCAATTTGATCCATTATTCTCTGTACAATCTTATTACTACTGAGTGTGTATAGAGTTCTACCTTCCACACAGGGGCTATATTTATCATCATTGAAAGTGCTTATTTTAAGTATATATCTGCATGTGCTGCTAACCTGGATACACAAAGTAAATTTAACAGAAATGGGTGTCTGCCTGCCCTGTATGGGTCCTGTAGATGGATACACTGTGCTGTTAGTAATGTCTATTTTTAAAATTTTTGGTACAAATTAATATTTGAAATCAAAATTTAGCTTTAATGGAATGTGTTGAGGCTTAGCTATATTCAATAAATATAGGGGTAAAAAAATACAGGTCATTTTATACTAAGAATACTATGCTAAGAATGGGGCAGAGTCTACCAGGTGTGTTAAATGGTCAAAGTGTAGAGTCCTGAAAAGGAATGAAAGATTTTGATGTTTCTCATCCCAGTCTTCATCTGTTTGATCTAATCCAAATACCCGAGAGTTGACTGTAAACAATGAAAAATTAAATAACAATATAATGCAGTAATGCATAAAGGGAAGCATGGTATAGTGGATAGGGAGCCGGTGGAACAGGAACACCTGGGTTCCAATCTTACCTCTGACACATATTAACTGTATGATCCTAGACAAGACACACTTCACAGTGCTTCAGCCAATTCTCTTGGACTAAAAATTGCAAGAAGGGGCCAATATGCATCAATAGAGGAAATTACTCAATAAGAGACCAAGGAAATAAGAGGTCTCATAGAACCCCCCCCCCCAAACCAAGTTATATTTATCATGCAACATGAGTGACATCAACGTGTTCATTTGTGCTGGGATGGTCAGGGATAGGTTGAAACGAGTCTTGAAAATGCTTAGGAATGAGATTGAGGAAAAGAGGATCTATTCACAGAAGGGGGAAATGACATGAGGAAAGGTAAAGATCAAGGTGTATTCATGGAGGCAGTGAGCTGACAAGCATGGCTGGTCCACAGGGAGAGAAGGTAGATGAGACAATGGGTAATGTTGTTTTTGTCTCCCAATGACCTTCTGCACAAACAGCTTTTTTCATGGTCCTCTCTATGAGGAGCCTCTGTCAGGTATGGTTAAAGTTATTGGTTTCTCTTGACTCACTGAAGTTAGAAGTTCTGGTGTTGAGTCTAAATTCATTCTGCCAGTAATTCATTCTGTGACTGTGCAAAGTAATTTTGTTTCTCATGGTATTAGCTATAAAAATAAAGGTTAGACCAGATGGTTTTCATCCTCCACCTTCTATCTCATCCAGTTATCCTCCACTGAATAGCCAACGAATCACCCAAACTCCAAAACTCCTTACCCTGCTTCTAACTTCTCAGTCAGGTTACAATACTCAGATCAACATCTTGAATGCAACTGGATTGTTATGATTCTGCAGCCCCTATAACCAACTAGACAAGTCACTTCCTGACAATGTATCACTGTATCCGCTAAAAAGAATGTAACTTCCCTGGTGGGAGAGACTAGCATTTATATTTTTATCACATAATAGCTTAATAAATATTTCTTGATTGATTGATCCTATTGATCTGAGTTCACAAGGGTTACCATGTATATATGAATTTTTTTTTTTTGCTTTTTGGAAGGACAATTGAGGTTAAGTGACTTGCCCAAGGTCACACGGCTAGTAAGTGTTAAGTGTCTGAGGGCCTCCTGACTCCAGGGCTGTTGCTCTATTCACTGTGCTACCTAGCCATCCCCATATGGATTTTTTTCAACCACTTTACATGAGAGATTAAGTACTGTGATGGGTCAAGGGCAGGATGGGAAACCACCAGAAAGCCATCAACAAACTAAGGACCTGAGTTGGTCCACCCTGCCCTAGGATCTACATTTTTTCAAAGTTTATTGTGGGGCAAATGCATCAAACAGCTGAGTGTCTAGTGTGTCAAAGATTTTTGACACATGCGTGTGTGAAACTTACCATATAAAACAACTCTATGTTGAATCATATATGTATATATACATATATGTATATAAATATGTGTATATACATGTGTGCATATGTGTAGTCTTCTGTAGATATAGTTTTGGTATATAGACACATACTAGCCATGTGATTCTAGGCTTAACTATTTGTCTCAGTTTCCTCAACTTTAAAATGGGGATAATAACAGTTCCTACATCCTAGGGTTATTGTAAGGATCAAATGAAATAATATTTGTAAAGTGCACATAGTTGTCGTTGTTTGTCCTTCTTCTCAGAGGACCAATGACGTTACAATGTTGGGGTCAAGGTACAATGTGTTTGACTGTGGCCGATTGATCCAATATGAGCTTGGAAGGTTTGTTTGGTGCATAGTAGGTCCCATACAAATGCCTATCCCCTTCTCTTCTCTTTCTCTCTCCTAAAGTTTGAAAAACACTTTATATGCATGATCTCAGTGGATCCTTGCAAAAAGACAGCAAGATAAATATAAATATTATTATTGCCACTTCACAGTTAAAGAAAGTAAATGTCAAAAGGGGGTTTGTCTCTGGTCACAGAGTTTTTGGTCTGTGGTGGGATGAGGACCCTGTTACTTCTGACTTCAAGTTTAGCACCTCATGTACATGCTGACTTTCCTAGGGCACAGTGTGTGTGTGTGTGTGTGTGTGTGTGTGTGTGTGTGTGTGTGTGTGTGTGTGTGTGTGTGTATGTAGTGGAATGCTTACTGGACTAGGAATCAGAAAACCTGTATTCTAATACAGGCCCTGCTGCTTACTAGTGAAGTGACACAGAATAAGCCATTTACTCTCCGTAAGCCTCAGTTTCCTCATCTATGAAGCAGAAATAAGAATCTATGTTGTTTTTGCTTTTCTTTTTGTATGACACAGAGTAAATCAACAACCATGCTAAGCACTTACTACTCACCTTACAGGCTGTGGTAAGGAACAACAAAAATGCGGTGTATGTGATCACTTTGGAATTTACATGCAGCCATTACTATCAATAAAGAGTATTCTCCCAATTTCCCTGTTTTAAGAATGGATATTTTCACATATTGGAATATACCTCTACCTTGAACATCTAAAATGACACACAGTAGGTGCTTAAAAATATTTAGGGAATGAATCCCTGTAGAAATAGGCAGAAAGTAGTCATGTGACCCTTCTCAAATATTGAATTCAGTAGTCACCAGGATGAATGCTGCCCTGCAATGCTAAGCTCAGCAAATACAGCTCTAATTAAAAATGACAGCTGTTTCACAAGTTTATTTATAGAGATAATGGGCTTAAAACCTTGTGAACTTTTGGTATGTGGGAGAAAAGAAAAAAGACAATATTGTGAATGTTGGGCTTATACACAGTATAGCAACTGATTGTCTTCTATGTTCACAGCAGAACTAGAAGAAAGGAGGAAGGCTCTGACATGAAGGATTTCTGTTGATATGAAGGTGAATTTCTTGTTAGCTGTTAAAAACTAGAATTGTTTTCCATGGGGAACTGGGAAAAAAAAAACTTCAGTGCCCATCTTTTCAAAACAGGAGAGATCCTTATGAAGACAACTTCACAAAGATGGAGCTACTTGAATGTGGGGGAGTAGCTAAATGTTCTTTTGCCATCCATTCCGGTTGTTTTCTAGAGGGGAGTCACCAATGGGCAGTAGAAGAGTTTCTTCCCTATACATGGCCAAACTGACCATATTCTCTATCTTAAAACCCATTTGCCTTTTGGGATCTGTAGAAGAGAGGAGACAGAGGAAAAATAAAGGCTAGGGGGACAGAACATGAGAAGGAAAATAAGTTTGAGAAAGATCAAGCGGAATGTGAGATGAAAAAAGAAGGTAAATGAGGACAGTTCTAGAATTGTTTGTCCCAATTTAGAGCTGGGGAAGTGGAAAAGCAAACACAGCAGCTGTTTTAGAGACAAGGCAAGATACTATTCCCCTTCTCCTCTCTCTGCCTCAAGTTAGGATAACAGGTGAAAGAATGCTGGATTTGGGGGTCAAGCAATTTGGAATTCTGATTCTCCTACTACTTCCTGTGTGGCAAAATCATTCAATATTTCTGGGTCTCAGTTTCATCATGTGCCAAAAGAGAGGGTTAGACTAAAATAAGATTTCTTAACTTTGGATCTGTGAACTTCAAAAACAATGTTTTAGTATCTACATTTCCATCTAATTGGTTGCCTTAGTTTATGCGTTTTAAAATGATATTCTGAAAATGGGATCGTGGGCTTCGCCAGACTCCCAAAGGGAGTCACACCACAGACAAAAGTGTAAGTATCACTGAAGTTACTTCAAGTCCAAAATCTTATATTAAGAATAGTTAGCATTTATGTAGTGCTGCAAGGATTTCAAAGTGCTTTACAAAATCACATTTTATTCTCAGTACAACCCTATGAAGTGGGGGCTATTAATACTATTTTACAGGTGAGGGAAGGTAGTAGTTAAGTGCTTTGACCAGGATTACAGAGCTAGTCCATGCCTGAGGCAGGATTTGAACTCGGGTCCTCCTGACCTGAATCATATGAATCTCATGTGAAACTCTTAAGCCCTCTGGTCTGTCAGTCCACTGCATTTATTTTTTATTTTTTTATTTATTTTTTTGCCTTTTGGAGGGCAATTGGGGTTAAGTAACTTGCCCAAGGTCACACGGCTAGGTTTTTTATTTGTGTGTGTGTTAAGTGTCTGAGGCCGGATCCGAACTCAGGTCCTTCTGACTCCAGGGCCGACGCTCTACTCACTGTGCCACCTAGCCGCCCAGTCCACTGCATTTATTAAGGGTCCACTGTCTATTTTTCCTCATTGAATCATGATGAGAACTGACATTCTTATATTGCCTTAATGACTGCAGATTATTATCTTACCCCTACAATAGCCCTGAAGAGACTACATGTATCATTGTCCCTATTTTTATGAATGAAGAAACTGACCTGTACACTTACATGATTTGCCCAAAGACACAGGGGGTCAGAAGCAGAATTTGAAACTGGGTCTTTCTGACTTCAAGCACAATGTAGTTATACTAATTGGCAGCTAGGTGGCAAAATAGAATGCTGGACCTGGAATCTGAAAGACCTGAGTTCAAATCCTACCTTGGACATTTATGACACTTGTAACTTTGGGCAAATGCCTTAACTGCTATTTGCCTTACTTTTCTTGTAATAAAGGAATTATAATAACACCTCCCTCATAGGATTATTATGAAGATCAAATGAGTTAACATATTTAAAGCTCTACAGAAATGCTAGTCATTAGTACTGTATCTTATTAAAGAAAGTACTTGTAGCAATAGGAAATTAAGAGAAGGTGTAGTCCCTTCTCTTGAGAAGTTTACAGTCTAGTTCAATTAAGGTCTTTCTGGAACCAGTGGCCTGACATTAAATTCTTCCTAGAAATCTTGTGTCAATTTAAGAAACTAAATGCAATAATTGACTGTTATGGTGTCCTAAAAGGCTGGAGAGTTTTTAGGCTTACTTGGGTGAGTAGCTTAATCCTTACCTACTACTTACCTCACTCTTAATTGCCAGAAACTCATTTTTTTCCTTCCATAAGCATTCCCGAAAAAGCATCTATCTCTTAAAAGGCTCAAGGAAAATTAAAGCAGTAAAGCTGATCATTCAAATTGGAGCAGAAATGGGAAAGAAAAAAAATGTTTCCATTTTGCCTATTGCCTGATTCTTAGGCAGCTGCTTTTCCTTGATACACTAATCTCCACGTTCTGTACTGATCTCTCAGACTATGAAAACCAGTGTAGTGTTCAGTCGGGTGTATATCACTGAGATGATGAAGACAATTTTCAGTGAGGGGCGTGTGTGTGTGTGTGTGTGTGTGTATGTGTGTGTGTGTGTGAGCTGTGCACGTATGCATGTGTATGTCCACGTGAGCCCACGTGTACTCCGTGCATACTATTCTGAACTTCTTTTCTCACCAGAAAACAAAAGCCATGGAAGCAGGAACTTTAAAGAACCCAGGAGCCATTTTTCTCAGAGAGACCTCACATTCTTAAATATTAGGACCAGTGATCCAAAGGCTGATGAGAGGGAACAGGCAGTAGATAGTTAGCCAAAGCATTTCTGAGCTGTAATTTTGGTGTTACCATTAGGATCAGACAAATCACTTTTCTCACGTCCCCCCTTTTTCTCCTTTCTGAATTAACCCACTTTCCAAATTCTAGCTCAAGTCACACCCTCTTTGACCACACCACAGTCCACAGAAATTTTAGCCTCCCCTGACTTCAAAAACATGTACTGTCCATCAGTAAGGCTGATTGTTCCTAGATAAGTATGGGCTGGGAGAGTCAGGGAAGACTTCATTTGAGGAGGTGACAGTTGATTTGAGCCTTGAAAAATGGGTAGAATTTTTTTCCTTGTGGGGGTGGGGTGGGATGGGGCAGGAAAGAGACACTCTAGGCAGAGGATGCTAGAAAGCGCTAGAAAGAGGGTGCTTACTGGGAAATAAGATACACCAGCAATGGGGCATAGGAATCTATTTTGCCCTATAGGAAAATAGAAGGGAAGGGGATAAGAGAAGGGGGTGTGTCATAGAAGGGAGGGCAGATTGGGGGAAGGGATAATCAGAATACATGCCTCTTGGGGTGGAGGGAGGGGAAAGATGGGGAAAAAATTAGAACTCAAAATCTTGTGGAAATGAATACTGAAAACTAAAAATAATAAGAAAAAAAGAGGGTGCTAGGAAGTGGGCAGGCATCATCTCCTTTGAGCCTAGATGGGAGAAAAGTGTGGAGGAAGTTTTCTCCTCTCCTAATTCCTGACAGGGTCCTCTGCTCAGAGCTAGCTAATAAGACATTGGTTTTATTGCAATCCCATAATTCCCTGCAGTCTGACTATGTACTTCTGGGCTTCCCTGAAGACTTTATTTAGAGTTTGGTTGGGTAGTGGATTCGGAGAACCTGGACTTGAATCTAACTTCCAATATTTACTAGCTATGCCTCAGTAAAATCACTCATGCCTTGTTTTATTAAAGGAAATGACCCCCAAGAGGATGTATGATTTCCTTTGATACTGTAGTACCTTCAGGACCAATTGGGCCTTTCTATTTGCTTTGTGATTGAACCATGCTATGTTTTGTTGTTGTTGTTGTTGTTGTGTGTGTGTGTGTGTGTGTGTGTGTGTGTGTGTGTGTGTGTGCAAGTCCGTGCATATGTGTGTTAGATCCTTTTAGAAGTTAGGAAACTCATGCACCACTTCTCAGAATAATATTTTTAAAATAATGGAAGGAATTAGTAAGTTATTGGTAGAGGTTATTAAAAATAAAGATGTATTTTTTTCCCATACTAGTCCACAGATCCCCTGAAATCTATCCATAGATGCCCATGGATCCCACATTACAAACTTCTTCCCTATCAGAATGTGAGTTACTTGAGAACAGAGACTGTCTTGCTTTGCTTTTTGTGTCCCAAATGCTTATGAACAAACTTAGTGTTTTTTTCATTTATACTTTCATTTATTTATTCATTGATTTATTCCTCTGTAAAATCAGGGAAATGGACTAGAAGCCCTCTTAATTCCCTTCCAAATATGACTTTCTGTGATTTTGTAATCTTGACTCCAAAATCCCAGAGAATATGAATTCTTCAACAATTTGAGAACATTTTATGTTTTCATTTGTGTGAGGAGTTTCTTTGGAAATGTCTTAGCATATTTATTGGCCATTTTGAATTTCCCATGAGATGAAAGATAGATAACGTCTGTAGACCCATGGCTGTCTGTGAATGGGGTTAAATTATTACATGGGGGAAATTCAAAAGACCCATAACTTGCTACAAGTTATTCACCGACCAGCCTACATCTAATAGTATTCTTTTTCTGTGTGGGTGGGGTGGAGAATGGGAGAAGTGGTCACTGACTTATTAAACAAGCACTTAATAAGCTTCTCTTATATACTGTGTACCAATGTAGTACTATAACTATTCATCAGCCACAATTAGAACCCACAATTCACAATGCCTTCCCTTGGTGTTTGTAACCCTCAGTGGTATATTAAAAACAAAAACAAAAATCATTTAGCAGACCCACATCTTCAGTAGTTGAGAATGCCATTGCTTGGCTGCCTCTTTCAGGAACTCTCACATGCCTAAATCATGGCCGGTAAGATAGTTTTGTATGACCTTTATTTATCGGATCAGTGATTTGGAGCTGAGTGACCTTGGAGGCCATCTTATCTAACATCTCATTTTAAAGATAATGGATGAAATGAGGCTCAAAGGTTGAATGACTTTTTCAAGGTCACAGAGGAGTAAGTAAGAATGGGACCAGTGTGGAGGGGTGTGTGTTTTCCCATTGGCTTTTCACCTTGCCTCAGGAGCCAGATCAGTGGTAATGACTCACTCTAGGAGAAGGGTCAATGATAATGGAGAGTTGTCAGTGGTAACCCTCTCTCCTAGGGGTGCTAGTATATGCAGTATACATCTATGAGAAAGTGACAGATTCTCAACTCCAAACTCAAGAGTCTTTCCATTGTATACTGCTGTGACTTATCTTTGGTGTTTTTTACTTTCCCCAAATCTGTAAAATGGGGATAATGATAGCACGTACCTGCCAGGGTTGTTGTAACAGGATCAAATAAAATAATATTTGCATTTAGCATAGTACCTGGCACATAGTAGGCTCTTAATCCTCTCTCCAATACTCTTTTGCTCCCTCCTCTTTCCCTTCCTTCTTTGCTTTCTCCCTCCCTTCTCACCTTTCTCCCATCCCCCTTCCTCCCCTCCCTCCTTTTCTCCCTCTTTCCTTCCTGTCTTTTCCCTCCCTCCCTTCCTTCTTCCATTCCTCCCTTCCTCCCTTCCTCCCTTCCTCCCTTCCTCCCTTCCTTCCTTCCTTCCTTCCTTCCTTCCTTCCCTTTGTTATGGACCAAAATCAATACACAGCCTTTGGATTCCTATCTATAAAATGCTAGATCAGCAATTTTAAAAAATTAAGCCCCTACTATGTACCAGGCACTGTACTAAACACTGGAAAAAAGAGACATATTTATCTTCATTGTCCTAGTACCAAATCCTATGATTCCAAGATATCTACTTAATAGAGACCACCCCCTGTGTGACCTAAGTAGTAACATCAGTTATACAGCTCAGACTCCTTTAACGAAAAGCTTTTATAAAAATGTGCTTGTCTGTTTAGCTTCCTTCTGAGTTGGTAGGTGTTGGGAAATGCTTGTAGCTATCACTGCTGCCTACCAACACATTTTTCCCCAGCCAACTGGCAGTGCTAAAGATCCATTATGTGTCTTTTGCTAACTAGTAATATTGCTGAAATTCACAATGACTGAAAATCAGTCATTTAGAACATTCTGCAGGGCAATTTCTAACATCAGCTCTTGATGAAGAAAGGAAAAGCAATCTGGAAAGACCCAAATAGAATAAAGATAAAGGAATTTTGATGAACTTCAGTTCCATAGTACTTTGTCATTCAGAATTCCAATAGTTAATGTCCAGTTTATTTTTTGAAAAATGAAATTGGAAATCCTCCTATTAGTCTCATTTTCCTTTGCTTTTAGGGCCATTTTTACTTCCAGAAAAACAGTCTAGTCACTAATGTAGCCCAAAATGACAACTAGGAATTCTGACAACCAGGGTAAATTCAGTTGAAGGTCAAGAAGGGTTATGATTTGTAGCATTGTTTTTCAGGTTATTTCTCATATCAGAGATGCCCAGTAACTAACTGCCCTAGCTCTCCACAGAGAAGAATATTTCTCACCCTGAATCATCCTTTTCTCCAGGCCCAGAGATTATAGAGCTTTGAAGTACCCTCTCTCCTGGTCTGGATCATGCTTAGAAGTCACCAAAATATATCCTCCCTTTAAGAAGCCATATGAAAAAGGAAGCATTATTCCCTCCCTGGAGCAGCTCTGACCCAGAAGTGTAGACTTCCCATTCTTAGGTCATTCTTGGAGGATGGCTTCCCAGCTGATTTCTTATGTCCGGCCTTTGTAGCACCTATGTTACCCTTCTTCCTGGAACTAAACCAGGTAGGGAGTAATATCATCTCTCTAATGAACCTCTTACCTATTCCTTCTCTTGGAACCTTAAACCAGGGGACTTGCATTTTTCTTTCCCGTGAAACAATTTTTTTTTTCAGGAGCAAGGTCTCAGTTGTTCTGCTTTAAATGTGGTGCTGTTGTTAGCAACATATATCTAGCTCTTGGTGGCATGGTGGATAGAAGCAAAGTCAGTCTTTAATGTGAACCTACCTCTTCTTTTAAGTTCTCTCTCCTCCATTTACATCATTTCTCCCTTCTCTTCCAAAGATCTATTCTGTCTCTCATTCCTTCAGGGACTTACTGTCAACCAGCTGAGGACTCATGCTTGTGTGATCCAGAGGCTTAGTCAGAGGACAAGTTAGGGATCTGATTTAATGGCCACTAATAATTATTATATTAATATATATTAATTATTATGAAATATAAAATAAATATTTTAATAATAAATCTTGTTTAATTGCAAGGTATGAAGATTCCTTTTAAAATTGTGAAACAGTTGCTCCAACTTCCCCATATTAATTGTAGTATTAGTATCTTTTTATAGCTAAAATTAAAAAAAAACATAATGATAAGGTTTCCTGGGGCTCCTACAGCAATTTGTGACTTCTCATGGATATCGGACCTACAAGTTGAACCCCATTGACATGGTAAGTAAAATATTGCTAAAGTGCAGTTACATGGGTAGACTGGCAAGAAAGAAAGAGAGGGGAAGAGAGAGAGTCTTAACCTTAGATTGTATGAGATTGTTGAGAAACAATTCCATTTTTCTCCACCTTCAGCCTTGCCCTTACAAAATGGTAGAACTCTCCCAATGAAGAACTTTTCCCAGTGACAGAATGCCAGTATCTAAGTGCATTGAAGGAACTAGACTTGGCAGTGTCCTCACTGAGAGGAAAGTAGAAAGTCTGTACTGTACTCTCAGCTCCTTAAAAACATTTTTTTATACCAAGCCTCAGTGCCAGCCCATGATTCACACGTTCATTTGCCGCAGCTCTAGGCATACGGGCATGGCTGAGTGAACGCAAAGCATCCTGGATGTCATTTTTGGCATGGCTGATGTTTCTAAAGCCTCCCAGCAAGCCATACATCATGAAATATTGATACGGTTCCACTAGGCTGCTGTACCTGACATTTGATTTATAGCTTAAGGTGTTCGTTTTTAATTCTAAACAGTCAATGAGGGATCAAAAGAAATGTCATATTTGCAGTGCTCAGAGCTCAGAATGGCGCCTCCAGAGTTGGGAAGGGAGTTACCAAAGGTTGCTTTCTTCCAATTGGCTCTTCCTGGGCCTACCATTGGCTGAGCTCTAGAAGGCTTAGTGATTAGTCATCATATTGTGATTTCCCTTCCCCCTGCCCCCAACATTTCAAATATTTATCCTGTTAAATATCAACCTCCAGAATATTGCCTTCGTTTAAGCTTTTCACGTTCCAATGATTTTTTATTATTTCCATCGACCAAAATAAATGAAGAAAATGTTTCAGACTACACTTGGAAGCATGTAAAAATCAATAACTGGATTTAAAAAGATTTAAAATGTCTTGAATACATTCATTTCCAAACATTTTCTTCTGGTCTTAAAATAGCTTTTCTTGGAGCATAACACTTAAAAAAAAGTCAAATATGGAGCATTAAGGGTATAATTGCCATTTTAATTATAACTCAATCATCCTATCTCCTTCGCATAGAAATTATGGCATTTATAGGAAGATTTGGGGTACTAACAAATATTCAGAAGCAATTAATGCAAAAGGTGTCTTTGTTGGTGCAGGTACTGAATGTGCACAGCTTTTGTAACACTGAAGTTTCTGCTTTGTCTAGCCAGGAAAACAGGGATATGGGTACAGCTCATTTATCTCTATTTTTCACGTATGTTCTGATTTCCCAACATTTTTAATGTCCTAACTGCTGAACTTCTTTTTTTTCTTTTAAAAATATCCCAGTTTCCACTTTCAGTGATTTTACTTTTGTTCTTGAGTCTGATTATTTAGGGACAGGGTATTCATCTACATACAGGATATTCAGGATTGGCAGAAGTTTTGTTTTCATACTAACATCACAGTGCTAAAACAATGCATTCAAAAATGAAATGGTAGGATCATACAAAATGTCAGAGATCCCTTAGACATTCTTCTCTTTGCATTTACTTTCTTAGTTCAATTCAATCAAAATGTTATCTGGTTAAAATACAATTGAATTTCTATTGAACTTAAAAGGCCTAAAAAAGAAATATTAAAATAATAGATTTTCTGTCTTTTTGCTTCAAAGGAATGATGTGCTAAAAATGTCCTGCCTTTTGCTCCTGATCTACAAAACTGCAGAGGTGTGTGTGTGTGTGTGTGTGTGTGTGTGTGTGTGTGTCGGGGTTGGGGGGGGACACACGCACGAATGAGTGACCTCATGACTATGGGTGTATGTTTTTGTTTTCATGTGCCAACTGTAGCATGGTCATTTTTCTCCCAGTTAAACCTCCAATTTAAGATTTGGTCCATTTCCTCTTGTCCCTTCACTATGAAAACTGGAAGGGAAATCATTTTTATAGGCATTACTATGGCAAGATAAAATGGTTCTACTTTTAGAAAAAGCCATAGGAAAGGTTTCTCCCTGCCTCCCTTATTTTTGCTGACTTCTCTAAGGCCACTTTTGTTTTCTTTAGGTCAGATAATTTTGTTTACTTTAGGTCAGATAATTTCCCCTAGAATAGTATTACAGGTAAAGTACGACAACATGCATATTAAGCGCAGAGTATTATACTTTTTTATTAATCAATAGCAGTATTATAAGTGGATACAAGCCTACCAGTGTTTATAGAGCTTGCCATATTTTATTAGGGAAAATGAAAAGTACATTTTTTTTAGTTTTTGCTATATGTCAATAAAATTATTAAACTATTATTTATAAAATAAATCAAAATATTATTAAAATATAACTGGTTATATGTCAATAAAAATACTAATTATAAGGAAGGAGTATAACCATCTCTTCATTATGGGTGGCAAATTCTAGTGTGCAGTTTTTATTAGGTGTTTGTCATGTAATATTTTGCTTTGCATCATGTAATATTAGAGTTTTCTGTGTATGTGGGCCATTTGAGGGCAGAGCCATACCTTAGCTGAACTTACCTGACCTGTGCATCATAGACACTTAATAAAGTCTATTGAATGAATGCTATTAGCTATAATTTCTTTACTTTTATTTCTCTTTGCAGCCCACAGACAATCAAATGGCCAAAAGCATCGTCTTTAGAGTCAGAAAAACATGATGTCAGTCTGTCACAACTTACAGGGCAATCTACTACCCTATATACCTTTCTGAACTTCTATTCCAATGCAGAAAAAGGGGCTAATGATACTTCCATTAACCACCTCACAAGATGTTTATGAGAATTAAACAAGAGAATGCTTGTGATCTCTTTGCAAACTCTTTTTTTTTTTTTAAGCAATTGGGGTTAAGTAACTTGCTCAAGGTTACATGGCTAGTCATTATTTATGCGTGGGTGCTCATTTTCTGAGGCCGGATCTGATCTTGGGTCATCCCAACTCCGAGGCCTGCACTCTTACTCACTGCGCCACCTAGCCGCCCCTTTAGGGCAACTGGGGTTAAGTAACTTGCCCAAGGTTACACGGCTAGGTTTTTGTTTGTGTGGATTAAGTGTTGGAGGCCAGCTCCGAACTCAGGTCCTTCTGACTCCAGGGCCGGCGCTCTATTCTTTGCAAACTCTTAAGCACCATGTGAATATATTGTTATTGTCATTCATTAGTTAATGACTTAGATTGGAATAGCAGTAGTATATGTGACTAGATTGCTTTGGAAATTGCACATTTCCTGCATTGATCCTTACCATTCTACACGAATCATCTCCTGGTCATTTTTGTGACTCGAAATCATAGGATAAAAGACTCTTACAAACAAAGAAAAGACATGTGATTAGTATAAGAAGACTGTATTGTGCTATCCAAGGCAAGGTGCAGGAAGTGGTAAAAAAGATGATGGGATATGAGTAAGTAGAAACGGGGGTGGGTCAGTCAGTTATATAGCAAGAATGAGGGGTGAATATTTCAATTCCAGGCTGATGTATGACTATGATCAGTCTATGTATGACTATCACCGCTCTGACTCCTTCCGCTGTCCTTCCTCAAATCAATTTCCTACCACTCCAGGACTTCTATATCAATACATCCTCCTTTCAGAGTACTGGCTTTTAGGCATACTATTATAATTTCTTCTCTCATTAAATTTCTTTGGTTAAATAGGTCCCCTATAAAAGTTGCTTTCTTCTATTAGAATATAGCCTCCTAGAAACTGGAAATGGTCTTTATTATATTTTGTATTTATATATTTTTAATATTTTCACTCCCAGTGCTTAGCATAATGTCTGTCACATAGTAAATAATAAATTTCAATTAACTAATTAGTTGGCATCCCTTGGGTATTTGTTCCCTGGTAGAATGTAAGTTTTCAACCAGGGACCATTTCATATTTGTCTTTGTGTCCTAAGCACCTACCATGATGGTTGACATTTAATAGATGCTTATTGATTAATTGACTGACTAATACTCATGCTTTTCAGTCCTAGTTATTATGTGTGATCATACCTTCCTGGTGATCCTTCCTGGTTCATGCCTTGCATTAGGAGGAAGTATAGATCCATGTAGGATTGAGGCTGGAGTCAGATCTTTAAGGTGACCCCAGCACCAGATGATAGAGACTCATCAAGATTTAAGTTGCTGGGTCCCTGAGTGAAGGCCTAAGCTGGACTGCATCACAGAAAGACTCAACAGAATAAAAGTTTGGTGCTCAATTTTATGAGGTCTGTGCATTCTTAAGACTATTTCTTTATCTGCTGTTATTCAGAAATCAGAGGGACCATGACATTTTTATTCATTGATTTTAAATTCACTCCTTATAAAATCTACAAATTTATTAACTTGTATATTGAGAAATAGCTGGCAGGCAGAGCTAAACAGAAATACCTACTAGTAACAAGCCTGAGTTGCTATTTCAACTTGAAATTTCCATTCGCCAGCTTGGGGGGGTGATCCTTTCCTGCAGGGAACCTTCCTTCCTATTTGTTAATAATGAATGTTATAGGAGCCACCTGGCCTTTTCCTACTCTCCTTCTCACTCAGTATATATAAAATGAATAGGTTTATGACCAGATTATGGTCAGAACAAAAAAAGCTGCCTTCCTGACTCATTAAGGAGATCTCAACCCATGCAGTTAAAGCAATGCATAAAGGCAAAATGGTGCTGCTTTAACTCACCATTCTCTTGCCACCCCAGGTCTCCAGCATGGCCTGTTGCAGCCTCTACTAATGGACCTCAGAAAATGAAGAAATTATTTCTAGAGTAAGGATGCTTGATCTTCAGCCTCCTGCTTCTATAGATCATATCCAATTTTTAGGTTCCACAGGCAGGGACAAGGCTATTAAAGTCATGGAGGGAAGTGGTTTGGAGTGTGTGTGTGTGTGTGTGTGTGTGTGTGTGTGTGTGTGTGTGTGTGTGTGTGTGTATAAGTGTGCAACCATTGCTGAGGCAGCCTGGCCAGCAATTATAGATGACTTTTTTTTGGAAACATATGAAAATTTAAACTCTATAATAATCAAATGTGACCTAGGCATACTGTTCAGGTACATCACCTGTATTTCCATTTGTAATCACTATGAGACCAAGGCATCTTCTTTGCTTGAAAGCCCAACACATTTCTTACACCTTAACTGTTTCTGGTCATTTCCATGGATATTCACAGGTGTTTCCTTAGGGAGGCATTGTAGTATGATATTAGGAGTGGGAAAGCTTGGGTTTGAACCTTCTCTTTGCCACTTACTACCCTAAGTCATTTAGTATTTCTGGCCCTGAGTTTTTTCTTCTGCAAAATAAGGGAAAAGAAGTAGATAAAATGGCTTCTATGATCCATTCTGGCTCCAAATTATTATTCCTTTTTTATCTGTAAAAGCGATAATATATCTCTTAAATATCTAATGGACCAAGTACATTTGGGTTAGTGAACCATTTATGTAATATAGTTAAATATTTATTTATTCATTATATATAAACAAATATATAAATATATTTATTTATGTGTATATATACATACACACTTTTATATATACATACATATATACACACATATATAGTAATATAACCAAACTAAGTAGAAAAATGATAACTTTAATAACTAGGGTTTTCTTTTTTTATAGACAGATAAAATAATTAGGGATGACTGAACATGGTAGACCTTAAGCCTTTTTAAAAATGTATTTCTGCCCAAATGAAGTTTCTGTGTAGAAATAGTCTGAGAGATGTATTAAGGGTGAGGAGAATCTTGTGATCAAACAGATGGAAAAACTCTCACTGCTCACTGGAAGGGACCTTAGAAATAATCTAGTTCAATGCCTTTATCTTACAGTGGAGGAAAGAAAAGCCCAAAGAAGGCTTGCCTCAGGTCACACAGCAAGGGGCAAGACTTTTTGACATGCCCACATGGCAGCAACATAGCACACCATCTCTGTGAACAGGCCAGTCAGTCTGGCACCATGCCTTAAACCCCAATCATTCTGGCTCTCATTGATTGGCCGACAACAGGTCCCAGCTCAAACCCTACCTAGTCATTGTTTGGGCCCTGGTGGCTCAAAGTGAATGTAAATAGCAAGTGTTTCTGTTTTGTCCAGAAACATGGAGAGTCTTCCCCTCCCAGATTGATTTGGTTTTGACTAGGTAAAAGAGGCCACTCTCTGCCTCATTTCTTACCTAGCCTTAATTGCTAAATGGGCATTGCCTCAAACTGAGGCCTAAGAAAGACTTTGGTTTTAAAAGGTCGAGAGGTCTCCCACTGCATCTGGGGGCCGTCTCCAGTGCTCCTGATTTGCATCTTACCACCGGACCTAGATGACTGTGGAGGAGAATGTGAGGCTGGTAACTTTGTACAGCCCCCTTTCACTTAAATCTAATTCACTTGCAAGTCATGGTATCACCTCCCTGATATGCTCCTCCTAGAGAACGAAGGACAAACAACAACAATCTGGTGGAAAAATCAGTCATGCTAGTTGTTGGGTCACATAGTGAAGACTGGGTGAGCCAGGAAATCAAGCAGTTAGGACAGTAAAAGAATTTAATTCCTCAGTAGGATCTGATGCGATATCTAGTATTCTAAAGTATAATTTTTAAACAAACAAAGATGCTCTTGCTCCAACAGTTTACAATGAGAATCTGCTATTTCAGGATCCAGAGTGAACACTTAAATTACATAGAACTAAAATTTAGACTATCTCCCCTCCACCCCCCCCAAATCCCCAAGCAGATGGTTATCTAACTGGAAGCTCAGAATCTTTGTAGAAGCCCTTACATTACTGGTTTTTATGTTTACCTATTATATTTTTAGTTAATCATTTTCTCATTATAGTTCTGTGAGACAGGCATTGAAAATAGTATTGTTCCCATTTTAAAGATGAAGAAACTGAGTCTCACAGAAGGGCCTTGCCAAGGTCACATAGTATCACAGGTAAAGTTTGAACATAAACCTCTCCTGCCTCCAATCCATTAAAATATATACATGTTGTCTCCACCATCACAATGGGAACAACAGAGTGCTTTACTGTTCTACTTACAATTCCCCATTCCCCCAGTGCCTTTTGCTTATAGTAAGTGCTTAATAAGGGCTTCACTCATTCAATCACAAATTTCTCAGCAGTGCAGAGGATTCAGGATGGCAAGGGACGCCTCCATTTTGTAGAGGGGGAAACTGAACTCTTGGGAGAGGGGCAGCAACATGGCCAAGGACCCTCTTCATGCTCTACTATATTTTCTTGTGTATGTGCACTCTCCTTCAGACTATACTATGTGTTACTTTGATTCTGTGTCTAGCTCTTATCCTTAGGAAATAACATGTTGCCTTAGACATGGCAGGCAGTCAATTGTATTTATTAATGGTGATAATATCTCAGTTCCATATAAATGCTTTAAGGTTTATTAAAAAAAATCTTCACAACAAACTTAAGGGATAGTTAAAACAAACACATTGGGATAAAATGACTTGACCCGGGTCATGAGTTTAGTATCAGAGCTGAGCCTTGATCTCAGGTTAATGTTCTTTGACTCCATTCTGTTGCTGGCAATGGTGGTGGTAGAAAAGAATTTATCCTTCTAGGGAAATGAGAGGATTGGTGGGGGTTGGGGGGGCGCAGGAAGAAATAGTACTCTAACATTTAGGCTTCTTGGGGACAGTATCTGATCTTAGGAATAGAGCATCAGGGAAAGAAAGAACCCATGGCATTTCCCCAAAAAGACTGGAGAAACCTTGCTGGGATTCCCAATCAAGGTCATCTCTCAATTCAGTTCAGTTAGTTTGATAACTGCTATTTCCCTGGTCTTCTCTGAGCTCTCCTTGGGCCTGTTCCTAAAGGCTAACTGGGGACTGATAGGATTAACCCTGCACCAAATTTCCAAGTATGGAGAGTTTATTGTCTAGAACTGCACCCTTCTCTTTCTGCTTCCTTTTCTATCTGTTGCTAACCCAGAATCTTCTCTCCTCAAAGTTTCCAGTACCCTCTGTTTTTTTTCTCTTGTCATAGAAGTTAGTCCTCATGGACCGAGTGCTGCTCTTGTCATCTGAAAGGTCTGGGTTTAAATCTTGCCTCTGACATGTACTGTGGAACTATGGGCAGAGCACAACTTCTAAGTATTAGTTTTCTCATCTGTAAAATGGGAATGACCATTTCTTCAGTGCCCATCTCACCTCCTTGTTGTGAGGCTCAAATGAGATAATACAGGGTATCTCCAAAGTCTTAGCATGGTAGTTATGAAAAGCTTTGGAAATATTTAAGCATTATATAAATGTCAGTTACTATCATTATTAAAGTGATCTGATAAACTCCTTCACATTAAAGTATTAAAAAGAAGAACCAAGAAAGATATAATACTTAGCTCAAAGGAATGAATCATTATTGGTAGAGTTGCAAGCATCAGCAGCAGCCAGTGGAGGAGGCACCTTTGGGCAGAGGAGGAGAGGAGAGAAGGGGATCTTCCTGCTGCCCCTCTGATTCTGTCCTATAGGTAACTACTGACTCTACCTTAATGTTGTGGCTGGCTTCTGAGCCCTCAGGCTTTGTGATTTCCCCTTATCAATAATAAAAGCAAGTTATGTACACTCAATCTGAGAAAAATGACCAAGGAGTAGCAGATAATTCTTATGTAGTAATAGTTCCAATTTAACAACTGTCTACCAAAAGGGAGTTTTTCACAATGAATTATTTAGTCACTCTGCTGTCGAGGGTATAACTGTCATTCGGCAAGGGAACATCTATGATACAATTTGCTGTCAGTCCTTTGCACCCTCTAAATTCATTTTTTTTCCTGCAAGAGAAGATAATACTGCAGGATACAAAGTAAAAGACAGATGGTAAAAACAATTTCTTGAGAGAGGAAAAAAAAATAAGAACACGGGAGGATGGCAGGGAAATATGACAAAGTATCCCATTCTTTCCTCTTAAGCACCCTAATAAAACATGTTTGAAAGGAAGCACAGCTTATAAAAGTCTCAGAGGGTCCTCTGGTATGTACCCATTGGGGGAGATTGCATGTCGTGGCTGAACTATAGTGACCAATGACTTCCAAATATTATGGCAGCATAGAATGGTCAGATTTATTGAGAGCTGTAATTAGGACTTACTCTGCCTGGAGCAAATTCAGTCCTAGAGGAGGAACAGTGACTTGCCTGTATAGATACCCTGGCCTAGATCTCCAATCCTCAACCCCCTGGGAGGGATGGGGTAGAGGTGGTGGGATAGTAGGAAGAAGATGGTGTGGGGAATGGGATAGAGGTGGGTCTTCTTAGTCTATTAGTGGTGAGTCACTGAGGGTAGGAGTGCAGAGGGATACAAGAAAGGCATAGGGATTACAGGCCTCAGGACTGTTGTAGGGAGGAAGTGAATCACTCCCTGACCCTAACCAGATACCTGTTCTGTCCTAGTTATGATTCTGGGATTTTCCCTTCAAAATGAGCTTATCTTGCTACTAATTAGCACTGTTATCCTCAAAATTTAAAACTCATATCCCCCAGACAACAGTTTTGATTCTGACTTCTTCTGTATAATGTATGGCTCCTCTTTAAAAAAAAAAATTATTTGAGCCTCAAATTGACCTTGTTCACAGGTCTTCAAACATGATTTCATAGCTAGATGGCACAATGGACAGAGGGGCTGGGCTTGAAGTCAAGACAATCTGAATTCAAATTCTGCTTCAGACATTTCCTATGTGTGATTCTGGGTAAGTCACTTAGCCACTCTCTGCCTTAGTGTCCTTATCTGTCGTGTGTGTGTGTGTGTGTGTGTGTGTGTGTGTGTGTGTGTGTGTGTGTGTGTTGGTAAAGGGGGTGGAATAAATGACCTCAGTGGTCCCAGTCCTAAATCTATGATCCTATGATTACTTCCATTCAGGATTTTTCTACGTGGATTTTCTTCCATCCCCTTTATACAAAGGGGTATTTAATCTTCCCTCACTGAATATTGATTTCTCTGTTGATGGTACACAGTTTTCATGGTAATAGAGCTTGGATATTGTTTAAAACCAGAGTACCCATTTTTCTAGGTCATTTATTTGCACTCATGTCTCATGAAAGTCTCTTTTCCTCAATGATGTCATTCTTTCTCCTCTCAGAGGCCCTTTTATAAAGACGACACACAAACTGATTCAGGTTGATTTTGGAACATCTCATTCTAAGCAAAGAACACTTTGTTGCTAGCCATTCTGAGAATGTCAATGTTCTTTTACCATCATCGCTGCTGACTCATGTTTGGGGCAGCTGTGTCATGGTGTTTGGGAGTCCTGACTCTGAATCCTGGCTCTGCCATGTTCCTGCTGTTCGATCTTGTGTGATTCACTTCAGTTCTCTGATTAAGATCTCTGATTATAGTGTTAGTAACATTTATTTTACCTACTTTATCAGGTTATAATGAGACCCAAATAGGAAAATGTATATAAAGGGTTTTGTAGGCACTCTTTAAATGCTACGCATTGTTAATACTGTTATTATTGTCAATTTTACTATTATTATTTGAATATATAAGTGAACAGGAAAATGTACTCTGACTTTGGGAGAAATAATAGTCTAACTAGTAACCCCTATCAGAATCAGAAAAACAAAACAAAACACTGGGTTGGGACTCCCCTAGGTTCTATGGTAGGGGAAATCAAAGGAAGATGGTTCCTGGTACTAAATTCTAACCACATCCATCCATTAAACTTTTTTCTTCTTAAAGCAATTGAGGTTAAGTAACTTGCTCAAGGTTACATGGCCAGTCATTTTTTATGTTTGGGCAAAACTAATCCCGGGTCCTCCTGACTCTGGGGCTAGCACTCTTACTCACTGCGCCACCTAGCCACCCCCATCCATTAACTTTTGATCTGAGAGGAAAGATGATGGGGAAGGGTAGGGTTGGTGAAACCAGTTACTCTTTTCTCCACCCCCAGCCCTGCCCTTACAAGATGTTAGAACTCTTTCGTTGAAGAAATCTTTCTTTACAGATCTCAGTGTATTTTGGACCCCTCAAATGTTGAAACTGAAATCTATCAAGTGGGGTTATAAGCCTTTTTGCTCTACTTTCCTTCCTTTCCTAGAAACACCTCAAGTACAGCTCTCAGGTCATAGAGTCTGCTCATGGGCCTCATTACTTCTAAGCAACTCAGTTCCAGGAAATTGAGGCAGCTTCAGTGTTCCTCCCTTATGACCTGGAGTAGTTGTGCAAAAGATAGATAAGTAAGGGCTTAACAGCTCTACTTTACTATTCCTTGGTCATACTTCCCAATTCCTGGTCTGGGAATGAACTATGGTAGGTAGCTGTCTACCCTGTCCTGTTTTGGAAATTCTTCTAGCTCATGTACACACCCAGTCCCATGCAGAGGCACCACTAAGAATTCAGCTAGTATGAAAAATCGTTATGACAGGCAACACTTGAAAACTTGGGAGGGTCAATCCATCTGTCTTACACCGTAATAACTCATTCTTTCAGTGGTCAGCAAGAGCTTGTATTCTTTACCCCTTTCAGTCAGTTGTGTGACTGTAAAAATGTATTCTTCTGTAGAGTATCATTTGTGAAAGCCTGTCAGTTCCTTTTCTCATACCTCTAACAAGGATGCCTTCAACACGTGTGTTGGTTATTATGATCTTGTTTTAGAAAGGAGAAAGCAGACATATGGATCTGCAGTCATTGTTTTGTTTTAGCTAACCTTTTTTTAAGGTAATAATTCAGTCTATGACTCCTCACAGATATTACCAGCTTTATCCTCATAGAACCTCAGCCGCCTACCTAAAAATTAACTGGAGACTAAGTGACTTACTTCTGAACAATTGGTGAGTCAAAGAACAAATCATGATTAATATTCCTTTGATTTTTTCATTAGATTTCTAGCTTCAGAAATTCTGGAGAGTTCATAGACTCGAAGAACCACAGAGCCAGAAATGAAGGGGATCTCAGAGGCCATTTAATCTAACCCTCTCATTTCACAGATGAGAAAACTGAGACCCAGAAATTAAGTGAATTGCCTAAGATCACAGAGTTATAGCATGCCATATCCCCAAAGTAAAGGAAATACTAAAGGAGAGATTGGTTGGGAGTAGTGGAGATAGAGATTCTGAGGAGTATCATTTGTGAAAGCCTGTCAGTCCTAGTCCCTAGCCTAGTCACAATTCTACAACTCATAGATGACAGACCCATTTATCGCACCATGCTTTGTATAGGAAGTTGATACCACTGGTATGATAGATACTATCATCAGTAGAGTAAAAGCTTGGATGGTTTTCTAACAGATGGTGCACATATTCATCATGATTCTTGGAAGGGAGTAAACCTAAGTGATCCATATGAAAGGTAAAAAGGTAAAACAGTGACCTTGAGCACATTAGCAGAGTCAGGACTAGGAGAACTAGGCAAGGTAGATGGCCTTCACAGCCTTGCAGATCTTTTTCCATTTTTTGTCTGTTTGTTGTCTTTGTTTCACTTTCATCCTTAAATATCCTTGAGGTGATCCGACTAAGTTTCACTCTAAAAAACAAAGCAGTATAAGAGTGCATCTTTTGATAATCTCTTATTCTGTATTTGTTCCCAAATGAAATGTAAAAATGTTTGTTACTAAATAGGTAGTTGATTCAATTCAGTAAATGCTTACTGTGGATGCTAAGTACTGTGTTAGAAGGAGGGAGATAGGAAGTTTAGATAAGATAGAATGAGAACACAGCATGTGAGGAGGCACAAGGAGGGACATTTTTATAGTACTTCTTATAAATGCATAGGTGGGATGTAGCTCTTTGTTTTGTGATAAATCATGTCATATGTTAGTTTATTGGGATGTGGTTTTTTGGGTTTATTAGGATGTGATTTTTCAAATTTGGTTTAGGGTCCGCAAAATTCTGCTTATGAACCCTAGGAACTAATAAACTCAGCTAACAAGCCACAGACAGGAATAATTAAGGGAGCATTAGAAATGTTCTTGAGAGATACAAATATATAACCTAACCTGTGAGGAGGATGTTATATGAGTTTGCCCCCTTCCTGCCGCTGTCAGGGAAGATACTGAACTAGATAGACCATCGGTCTCATCCAAGATGACATTTCTAATTTTTTCACATAGTTTGAATACTAAAGCAGTCGTGCTGGGGTCATTGAGCCTGATGATTAAAATCTGATGAATACACTAGAGAGGAAAGAAGAAGGTGGATGTGGGTGGAAATAGTGTCAAATGAAGGAACACATTTCAATACAGTAAAAGGTGTGTTTTACAATTATGATAATCTTTCATTTAAATGATTTTTCCTCTCTGGAGATCATATCATATCACAAGAGTTCAAAGGATGGCGGCAGAGCAGAGTAGTGGACTGGGGGCTAGGGGCTTGGTTGGCAGCCTCAGATCCTATTCGTGACTGTTACTCTGGGAGTCAAGATCTAGAACACTCTCAACTGTGTTCTTAAATTATGCAATTTTGTGTTCTATGGTTGTATGTACAGAGCATAGAACTAACAATCTGACCAATTTAAGCTTGACTGACCAACGACTTCAGTGGAAAAAAATTAGTTATTTAAAAAAAAATTTGTAGTGACCAATTATTAAATAGGAAATTACTGAACTGGTAGCCTCATAGATGAGGTAATATTTCTCCTTTTCTCATATTCAGCCATGATCCCTTGCTTTTTCCATCTTCCATTTTCTAATTCATGAAAGAAATTATACCCTTATTTTTCTCCTCTCTTTCCCTTTCTGCTCCCTTCAAAGAACAACACCAAAATATAATGTAATAAGAAAAGCAAGCTCCCCTTTCTACAACTCTGCTTTGTTGACACTATATGTAGCTGAATTGTAAAGGTGATCACAGAGAAACCTGGCAGATTCTACAGATACAGTGGCCCCTTCAACTTCCAATTTACAGATCCTGTTATGTCACTTGCCTTCCAAGCTCTACAAGATAAAAGGGAATAGGACTCTTCACTCTCATTGACCAAGCAGTCATATCCCTCAATATACCAAAGCAAGGTGTCAGAGCAGAGAGAGTGTGAGATCCCATTTAAGACATTCAATCACCTACTTGTACTAGACAGTGGGGGAGAAGTTTAGATAAGACAGCCCCTGCCCTCATAGAGCAGACTATTGGGTGGAGGAGGGGCCTTGGATGCAATTGGGAAGCATTGAATAAAAATAAAGGGATGGTGAAAGTACAAGGAATTAAGAGAAGATAAGAAAATTTTGAAAAACCATTTATGCATGTTTCATTTGTCGTGTAACGGAGTTAAAGTCATTGTGATTACATTATTTTCCAAATAAACATACAAAATGCAAGTTTTAACTGATCAGTGATCAAGTCCACTGACAGGTGTTGTCAGGTGAGTGTGTTGTCAGGTGAGTGTGTTGTGCATTGTTGGAAAGTCCAGCATGCATTAGCAGGAATATGTGCATGGAAAGACTTATTTACAATACTATACTATACCATTACATGATGAAATATTGCACCATCAAAATTTCAGTGCAGGAAAAAAACCCATACATTTACAATAAAGTATTACATTTAAGATGTATCATTTAAAAATATATTTTTTGAAATAATACAAATTAAAAATAACCATTAAAGGGTTAAAGAAAGTAGATTTCTGGGGGGGTGCTGAATAATTTTTTTTGAAAATGGGTATGGTTGGCCAAATAAGTTTTCAAGTCTCTGATCTAGAAGGTGATGAAGACAAACACAAGTAAATATAGTGCATACCTTTACATGAGAGGCAAGTTATAGAATAAAAAAAAGTCTTATGTAAAGTCTGAGGGATAAAATGAGCACCACCTTGGGGAAACAATGATCTCCCAGAGCAGGTGGCATTTGAGTAGGATTTCAGAGGAGGGCAAGGAATTTCAAGAGACAAAAACAGAGATGAAGAACAATCAGTTATAATGAGCAGCATATGCAGAGATATAAAGCTGTGAGATAAAGTGCTGGGTTCAAAGAACAAAAAATAGACCTGTTTGGTACAGTTTAGAGTATGTAGAATATGAGTTAGAAAAGCATTGATAATACCACATTTTGGAGTGCCTTGAATACTAGAAGAAAGAATTTGATTTTTACTTTGAAAAGAATGGAAAAACAAAACAAAACATGTATTAAGTTGTTCCAAATGGTGAAGACAATTTTTTTTTAAAGAGACAGTCCCTATCCTCCGGTAGCTTACATTCTAATAAAGAAAAACATCACTTTTTTTTTTCTTTTTGGAGGGGGGAGGGCAGGGCAATTGGGGTTAAGTGCCTTGCCCAAGGTCATATTGCTAGTAAGTGTTGTGTCTTGAAGCCAAATTTGAACTCAGGTCCTCCTGACCTGAGGGCTGGTGCTCTTTTCACTGCGCCACCAAGCCACTCCTCAAAACGCCACTTTTGGAGGGAGGTGGCCACGGAAGGTGCGGTATTAGATAAGGTATGGAAGGTGCTTGTCCAGATGGAGAAAAGAAGGCAGATGATGATATGGCCTCTTGGTGGATGCCTGGATGACTTGTGAAGCTTAAACATGGTCTGATATCTAGGGCTCACCAACAGATATAGTGAGAAAATTGGGCTAGTTTGTACATAGGCAGTTAGGTGGTGCCATAGTGCATAGAGCACTGGATCTGGAGTCAGGAAAACTTATCTTGAATTCAAATTTAACCCCAGATGTGTGATCCTGGGAAATTCACTTAACTTTGTTTACCTCAGTTTCCTCATCTGTAAAATGAGCTGGAGAAGGAAATGGCAAACCACTCCAATATCTTTGACAAGAAAACCCCAAATGGGGTCATGAAGAGTTAGACACCAAAGAATAAAGTTTTTACATATTTAGTTACTAATCAGCTATGGTAGGTCCTAGGGAGGGACCTCTAAAGGTGAACGGACCAATTTCCCTAGCGATGCTTCCCTAGGGAGCATAGATTCAGGAAGAATTGGGTATTGAGGTCAGGGTCTCAGGTTAGGTGTGAAGAGTTCTAGTTCTGGTATGGGGGCAGAGCAGGTCAGCGGTTTTATACAGATGGTACATTGCCTGGGCAGATGACTAGATGGCATATAAAGTCATATTGCTTTTACCTTATTACCCTTGGAGTCAATTGTGGGCTCACTCCTGGGAAGTGACTAGATTTCAAAGCCTATTAGAGAATTCTGATGAGACACATAGTTTTTCTTTTGCTTTTCAATTAAAACATCCCCTAGTTCTTCAAATAAATAACGATCATATTACCTGAAAAGCTGAAGGAACCACAGAAAACCTGCAAAGGAACACGCTCATTGTAGAGTAAGGGTGTGAATGCCGAGTCATGGTGACCTCAGATATTTAGAATGAATTCTTTATGTGAGCAAGGTGTTAAAGTGAGGGAGATTTTCTAGATTCCTAAGCAATGTGATTTAAAAAAAATTTTTTTTTATAGACACAATTTCACCCAGCGAAAGCTCAAGAAAGGAGGGAAGCAGATTTACCAACAGTACACCAATAAGTTTAAATGAATACCTTAGCTATACTGCAACACAGTTCACATATTGCTATTGCCTGTGAGCTATTACCCACTTTAAGTGAACAAGATAGAAAGGAACCAGCTGTTAGATGTAAACCCGGCTTGATACACCCAGCAGTCTCCTTTATGTCTGTGCCCCTTCAGCCTCATTATATTGGTATTTTATTTTTTGCTTGCATTCACTCTCTTGAGAATACCCTATGGCTACTGTAGTTAAAAATTTTCAAGAGTATGAATGCAAGAAAAAAAAATATAATCCCCTGCTTGCTTTATGTCCCAAATTGATGGTGTAAAAATATCACAAAGAAAATGGACATCAACTATTCCAGCTGTCTTTTATTATCACATTTTAAAATCCAAGAAGTTAGGCAAGAGAAAAAAAGAAGTGTTCTATTTTTGAATCAAGATTGGAAAAAAAATTTTTTGACACTTGTAAGTGGTTTTTTTTTATGACTATTTGGAAATGCTTATGAAGAGACTACCATGTATATGAATACACTTAGGGATATGTTGTAGCTTCCTGGTAGAATAAATAGTCTTTGAGGGCAGGGGATGGTTTCGTTTTGTCTTTGTTTTTTAGTGCCTTGCTAATATTAGCTGATCCTTTTTTTTTTTTTTTACTGGCCCTACCTGTGATTTCATTGGTGTAGAGAATTCCCTCAATTAAGCCAGTTGAACAAGCATTTTTAAAGCTTTTACTATGTGCCAAGCACTGTGTTAAGAATTGGGGATACAAAAGATAGGCAAGACCATCTTTGCCTTTAAGGAACTCACATTCCAATGGGGGAAGATAATATGCAAATAAATAAGCACTATATAGATACTAGCTATTATTATTAATTATTATCTTCCATAAGTCTTCTGATACCTAAAAGTAATGTAGAGTTGTAGCACCAATGCAATGTTCACAGCTCCCATGATCCCTATAAATATACCTGCATGGTGCTTGATTGCAAAATATAACAGACTCTTCATATATAAGACAAAAACAAAACATTTATTCAGACATCAGAAAACCAAATCTGAATACCAGGAATCCAAATCCAACATAGCAACATGGAAATAAATGTAGTAGAGAGCCACATCATCCTTTAGTCTTCCCACAAACCAATATTTGACCAATATTTACTCACAAGCCTATCTCCCTTGGAAACAAACTCTCCTCCCCACTGTCTAGCCTAGCTCTGACTCCCAGCTTCCTGTGGGCTCTGCTCCACCCTTCATCAAATTCCTCCCACAACAGACTCACATCAATATGATCACATTCAATCTATTGGGGGCAGATTTATTTTCAAAAAGGGGAAGGTCTTCAAATTCCCTTAGGCTTATTAAGATGCAGGGAAGATCTTCAAATTCCCATTACCATTACAAGAGGTTAGATTGGGTTTAGGCAAGCACTATTAAGCTACTAAGGCTACTAAGGCTTCAAGTAGAGGCCTAACAAGGGACACCTCCCTTCTCCCCCTCCCCACCTACCATACACCTGTTGTCTAAGAGTCAGTTAAGCTTAGTGCAGAGGGGTTGTTCAGGTTACCTGCAGAGGGATGCCATTTTCTGTCACAGGAATTCCCAAAGACAGTTTCCTAGACTATAGAATAATTGCGATTTGTTTTTGGGGAGGGAGTATTCATACCAGTGAAATTAAAGATTTTGGATGTCCTGAAGCATATATATGCAATATAGTTATTAGATATTAGAGGAAATGGACTGGAATTCCATCCTTCTGATTCTCCATCCATATCTCTATCAATTCATCCATCTTGGGTACAAATGAATACAAAAAAGTAGCTTACTGTCCATTTTCTTTGTGATATTTGTGCACCAAAGCAAGTAGAGGACTGTATTGTACTTTTGCTTGAATTCATACCCTTGGAAATATTTGATTCTTGTAGCCATAGGTTGGCAGCTAGATGGCGCAGAGGACACATCTGGAGTCAGAAAGTCCTGGGTTCCAATGTAGCCTCAGACACTATCTGTGTGACTCTGTGCAAGTCACTTAACCTTGTTTGCCTAAGTCCCTTATCTATAAAAAGAGTTGGAGAAGGAAAAGGCAAACCACTGTAGTTTCTTTGCCAAGAAGACCTGAAATACTATCATAAAGCATCGGATATAAT
The DNA here is from genome assembly GCA_011680675.1 of Gymnobelideus leadbeateri. Taxonomy (NCBI): domain Eukaryota; kingdom Metazoa; phylum Chordata; class Mammalia; order Diprotodontia; family Petauridae; genus Gymnobelideus; species Gymnobelideus leadbeateri. Next base: position 48,508 of record WOXC01008775.1, on the reverse strand, counting down.
GAAAAATGACTGAACAACAACACTTTTTAATGGGTACATTTTTTGTTTATGGGGCAGCTAGGTGGTGTATAGTGTATAGAGATCTCCAGGCTCAGAGTCACGAAGACTAGAGTTCAAATATGCTTGCAGACTCTTACTAGCTGTGTGACCCTGGGCAAGTCACTTTATCCTAGTTGCTTCATTTTCCTCATTTATAAAAAGAGCTGGAGAAGGAAATATCAACCTACTCTAGTTAACTATAGTATACTATACTCTAGTATATCTAGTACATAGTATCTTAGAAAACCCCAAATGAGGTCATAAAGAATCAGACACAACTGAATCAATTAAACAGCCACAAACATCTCTTTGTTTAGTAACATTTGCCCTGTTAATAATACTCATTTAAAATTAGCTGAATTCCTAAGGTTGAAATTTACATCCAGGCTTATGCAGAGAATTCCTGGTGTGGAAACTCTTTCTACAATTTAAACTCTTAGAGAGTCATCTGGGGACACTGATTTGTTAATCAGTACAGCTAGTATGTGTCAGAGGCCAAACTTCAACCTGTTTTCTTCATACCAAGACACATTCTCTATATACTATTCATTCCCAACTGCCTTTTACCAATAAATTAAGGGTTGATTGAATAATGAAATGATTTGGCATTTAAATAATAATAACTAATATTTATATGGCATAGTAATATTGCAAGGTGCTTTACAAATATCTCATTTTCATCCTTATTGTAAGGTAGGGGTTATCATTATCTCCATTTTGTACATAAGGAAACCAAGGTAGGCAGAGATAAAGGAACTTGCTCAGGGTTACAAGGTTAGTAAGTGTCTGAGGACAGATTCTTGACTCCAGGTTTAGCACTCTATCTACTGCTTCACCTTTTCTGTTTTTAAAAGAATTCCCTATATGGTTCCTTGAAATGCCCAGTGAGTTTGAAATATTCTTTTCACACACACACACACACACACAGACACACACACACCCTGATATATATATATATATATATATATATATATATAGTTGTCTTAGCAATACCTTTGTAGGGTCCCTCATTGTGCCTTGCACACAGTAGGCACCTCACAAATACATGTTGTATGAACAGTTATTATGGGGAAATAATCTTGAAATGTGATCTAGTGGCCTTGGAGAGCTGTCAAAATGAAATGAAAAAAAATTTAGGATCCAATGCATACTCTTCCTTGTGATAAAAGAAAAGAACGACCTTTGTGACTCTGTTTGGGTTCTGCTGCTTATGACTGATGAGGTATTCATTACAGAAAAGATATTTCTCATATCTCACTCAAATTCTCAGCAGACCACAACCAACACTCCCCTCCAGAAAAAAATTTACTTTCTCAGTCCACTGAGGATTATCCATATCAGGTGAAGTTATATTATTGTCTTTAGCCCTGCTCAGAATTACTTTTAGGATGTTTCAGCTCATTACCCCTAGTCTTCATCAGCTCTTTTCAGTGGCAATAACCTTTGTGTTACAGGTACAGTATATCTCTCCCCTATTGATTCCATTTCTCTCAATCTTCACTTTCCATGTAAACAGGGTGTAGAGTTTTATAGCAGATAATGATTCTAGTAACTAGAAAACCAGTAGATAAAAGCCTGAAGTAATGAACTGAAATGTCTTGGAACTAATTCCAAGGAGTGATAAAGATTTTTTAAAAAATCATTTCTATTTAAAGATTTTTTTTTTGGAGCTCCATCTATCTCCATGGATTGGGCTTTTACAGAATCAGTTAACTAGTAGAAATTGATACTTTATATATTCTCCCTCCACATTTTCACGTGAGTATATTTCTATGTACTTTTGGGTTGGCATGAATTTTAAATACTTGTACCCAAGTACTGGGAAACATGAAATCCCCAGGATAGGTTATACAAACATCTTCTAGAAATTAAGTAGTATCTATACATGCTAAGATCATAGATTGTAATAGATTTTTTAAGGCATGGAATATATGATTTTTGTCTTTATATTCCCCTACCTGATAGAATGTAAGCCCCTTGGGAGCAGAAGCCTCCTTCCTTCCTTCCTTCTTTTTTTTTGTCTTTTTATCCCCTAGCACAATGTCCTTGTGGAGGAATTTGTAGTAACTGGAGAGATTGTTGATCTCTTTCTCAGTCCAACCCTCTCACTTTACAGATGTGGAAACTGAGGCCCAAAGAGGATGTGACTTGACCAAGTTCTCTGATTCCAAACTGCGTGCAGGCACACCTGTTTTAGTTAAGTTTTATGTGTCAATCCCAGTAGACAAAGGACACTGGCTGTTTGTCTAAATTCACAGGTCATTCAACCCTGAAGACGGACTCAGTTGAATTGATCTCAGTTGAATGGAAGTGATAGACTGAATATGCATTTTGGCCTGTGTGGGCTCCCAGCTCCCCTCTTCCAGGCTCAAGGATTGGTTTTAGTATTCCAGTGATAGAGCTGCTGGCTCTGGTGTAGAATGTGAGTGTCATCTTATTCTTTGTATTTTTATAACCCAAATAATCCATCATACTTTGTAGAATTTAACATCTTCCAGCTCAATTATTTTCTACTATCCCTATGTGGAGTATAAACTAATGGGAGGTGGGAATAGAAGGATGAGGAGAATATAGGGTATAGAAAGAACCCTCAGAAAATGTATTCAGAATACAAAAGAGGAGCAAGGCCTCAATCCCAAAGTTTAGGGTGGGAAAGAGAAAGTACGGACGTCATCTCATAGTTTACCAACCCTAAAGAGTTGTTTTTTCATGGCATTACTGTTCAATATTACCAGAGCACTTTATATTTACAGAGTGAATGAAAATCATTGATGTGAATTATCATGTCATAAAACAAAAGCAGGGTCCAGAATGAGAAACAGTTATTGAAGCATGTCCATAAAGAAGAAAGTTTGAAGAAGCAGTTGACTTTGAAAATGCTATGGGTTTTTCATTTAAAAAAATGAAATATATTAAAAAATCGGCCAGTCATTTCTCATTTCCAGCATGCCAGCTGATAAATACTTAATCTAACACTCCCTCAAAAGTTCAGCCGTACATATTTAAATTAATTCAGCCACAAGTTTAGCTATCTCCAATGGGACTATTTCAATTGACACTTCTCAGTTCACTGCTTCTGGTCCCTAATAACTACAAAGCCGATAAACTTCATTTTTTTATCATTATTTTTTCCCATTTTCCCATTTCTATTCTTTAGATCTGCCAAATAAAACATGTAGTTTCAGCTGAAACAGAAAAAAAGCAGGCAAAAATACTAAAACAAAAAGAAAAGGCCAACACCTGTTCTTTGTGTGACCAGGTGTCTACAGGATGAAAAGTGTTATACTGAAAAAAATTACATGACTTAACCTTTAGAATGGCAAAACACATCAGATCAATTGTTTGAAAAAAAAAATCCAGCAAATCAGTAACTTTGGCTTTAAAAAAAAAGACTGAAAAACAGTAGATTCAAAGACTGCCTATAGAGAAAATTTTAATCTCTAAGAACAACTCTACTCATGGGGGAGAAAATGAAAAAACTCTTTGGGCAGACAAATTATAAAGGATTAGATAACAGGGTTCTTAGACTGGGCTCCATGAAATTGTTTCCCCCCCCTATGTTGATAACTGCATTTCTATATAATAGCAAATGTCTATACAGTGCTCACTATGTATCAAACATTGCTAAAAAACCAAGCATTTTACAATTATTTTCTCATTTGATATATGATTGAAATGAATATAATTGACTTTATTTTTATTCCTATGTATTGTATTTTATGAATCTAAAAAACATATTCTGAGAAGAGTTCTATAGGCTTTACCAGTCTGCCAAAAGGGTCCATCACACACACACACATTAAGAGCCCTTGGATTAGAGCAGACAGTCTTTTGCCATATTTTTTTGAACTCCCCATTTCTCCTGCTACCATAGCTGAACATTATCTAAGTTTATAGAAGAAATAAAAAACAAGCAATAAGAGCACCAAATAGGTTTCTTTGTGGCTCCCCAGTACATTGGTCAAACTTAGAAACTTCTACAAATAAAAATTCCAAAATTGGAAAATATCTTTTTTTTCTTTTAAGCATTCCTCAATGGAGTCAAACACCCACTTAAGTGGACAGTATCCCTAGAGTGTAACAAATCATCTTGTCCACTCTGGGCAATGGATTTTTGGGAATGGACTCTGGGGAGATGGAGGAGAAGACAGAAGTGAGAATATTAAGGAACATTATAGGTGTGTGATATCATTATCACTTTTCCCAATCCGTCCTTCATTTGTCATTCTGACTTTATGTTTTGTGGGCACTTTTGTTTTCATCACTCTCTTACCCCAAGGCGAATATCGTTTTTTTTTTTATTTTTTTTTTCTTTTTGGTATATATAGGGCTTAACCAGATTTTCATTGTGACTCAAAACTGTATTCTATTTTGGTTTCTTTGGAAGAACTGTGTAAGGTGGGAAAGGATTAGAACCTCATTTTACATACAATTATATATAGCAAATAAAGTAGAGGTAACTATAATAACTAGGAATTCTGCAGTACATAAGAATAATGCATTTAAATAGCAATGACAAAAGACATTTGTTGTTGGTTATTGAATCTAGGGGTTGGTAGAATGCATATCTTCTAATAAAAAGTTCATCTTAAGTATTTTCTCATTTTAGAATTATGTAAAATGCGTCTAGAAAAAGGATTATACAGGAGGAAGTGCAGTATGGGGGAAAGAGCAAAGAACCCAGAGTCAGGAGAGCTTGGTTCTTATTCTACTACTTAATAGCCATGAGACAGAAGTGTAACTATGGTGGAGCTATGGGGTCTTTGCCTCAGGATACCAACACTTATGGAGGCATGTTTCCTACCTGGGAGAGCATGATGACTATTCTCCATGTGCTTTGGCATAGGTCTTCCAAAGGTCTGACCACCTCATGGTACAAGAGTCAGTGAGGGACTACTGCCATCAAATTCCTTCCCCTCTTTCAACATTTCTGGTAACACCTTCCTTTTTCTGCTTCTCTTCCCCACCTCAGCCAGGTGGGATCCTTCCTATAAATCTGCTCTTCACTTAATTTCTTCCATGCACTTGGTCTGTAATCAAGTATTTGGATTCAAATCCCATTTCTGATGCCTGCTTTCTATGATACTTTAGGCAAGTGTAGCAGCAAGCACCTAGCATACCCAGGATGGCTGCTAGTACAGTTTCTTTGATCAACTTTTCTAGAGGAAAGCAACTCAAAAAGGGGTTAACAATCTTACTTTAATCAAACATATATCATTTACCTAGTTCAGGGGAAAAAGTCAGCACCCTGAACTTCAGAGAAAATACAAATAGGAGTTAAAAGCAGACAAAAAATATAGATAAACTGACCAACAAACAGGGCTTCCAGCTGCCTGACCATTACATCCATACCTACTTAGTTATCAGAGAGAGAAGCGCCAACATCTGGGTTTTCAAATCTGGGGGGCTCAATGGTTGCCCAGAGTCTCATCTGGCCAAATCACACAACTATTCCCATGAATGAGCCCCAAAGCAAAACCTTGCCTCAGAGTCTTCTCCAGGGTCAGAACACATCACAACCCTTGTGACCCACTGTCCAATCACAAAGTAACAAGGTGTGGGCATTCCTGAAAAACAAGCCTCCCACCCCAGGCTCCATGTAACCACATGCAGTCTATTAGGGGGCAAAGTATATTTTCAAATCAGGGAAGGTCCTCAAATTCACTTAAGTCTATCAAGGGGCCAAGAGGCAGGGAAGATGTTCAAATTCCCATTACCATTACTTCATTTCGAGTTACTTCATTTCCCTGGGCCTCAGTTTCTTCATCTGTAAAATGAGGGGGTGCAATTAAGTGGTACCTGTGATTCTGAACAGCTTTAGATCTAAGGCCCTAAAAACCTGTGAACCTTCCTAACTTTTATTATAGTTATTCTTATATATGCCTCATTCTTCACTAAAAAATAAATTCCTCAGTGCCTATATAGTTTTACATGTCTTTATCTCTAGTACCCAATTCATCCCTTTGGACATAGCATGTGAAGAATAAATACTTATTGAATTGAATTGTCAAACCGAGAATGTCATTATGAAGACAAAGAGACAGACTGTTTTGAGAACTGAGCTCCACAAATGAGAAAGTTCAATCAGGCAAGCCTATAAGAACCCCAAGCTATGAGCTCAAATACCAGTAAAATCCAATTTATTAGCAGGGGAAATTATTACCAGGTATTTTCCCTGTCTGTCTCCCATGACTGGAATTCTCTCCCTCCTCATCTCTGTCTCCTGCCATCCTGGTTTCCTTCTTCCACCAGAAGCCTTTCCCTACCTCCCTTAATTCTAGTTCCTTCCCCATGTTTGATTATCTCTAATTTATGCTCTCTATATTGTGTTTATTCATAGTTGTTTACATACTATTTCCCCTATTATATTGTGAGTTCCTTGAGATCAGGGCCAGTAGCTTTCTGCATATTTCCCATGTTTATTAGCCCATCCTAGTTGCTTAATAAATTCGTTGGTTGTTGTCCTTCATTCTCGAAGTGGACCAAAAATAACATCGCTATATTTTCCATGTTAAGCACATCCTAGGCATTTAATAAATACATGTGACTGACTGAACTATATAGCCAGTCAAAAAAGACCTTTGTGCTTTTAGAAAATAATCAGAACAAACTAAATAGGAAAATATTGGTTAATGCTGGAAAAATAATCCTGGATTCATTCATTTTCTCTCCCTCTCCTTCTTCTCTCTTTCTCTCCCTCCCTCCTTCTCTCTCTCAGAAAGATAGAAGCTCATGTAAAGAAATGCAGCCACCGAACTCTGTGAGACAGCTGGTGCCAAGCTTGAGATGTCTGGAAGAGCTGCGGTAATAAGTGAAAGTGAGTTTTACCTGGGAGAGTATTTGATGTGGACAGCCTTGGCATCTGAAATGTCCCTGAAACTCTTAGGGGAAGCAGACAGGATGTGGAATGGTTCCCCAAGGCCCTATACAATGTTCCTCTTGGAGCAATGCAGCATACTATGCTGAACTCATCATCTTCCTCCCAAACCCAGCTCCCTCCTCCTAACTTCCTGATTATGGTTGAAAGCACCAATGTATTTGCTCAGGTCTGAAAACTGGGAGTTTTTTTTTTCTTTTGCTCTTACCTCTTATATTTGTCTTTTTCCCCCCTACACCAGTATCCTTCCTGTCTTCCTAACTGAGGCCTACATTATCTTTCACTTGGATTATAAAGGCATCTATTTAAACATTCATTATTTAAAAAAAATGTAAGTTTCCAATTCAACTCCTGCCCTACCCATTGAGAAGTGTCTAACAGGGAAATGTATCTGGAATGGGGACTTGAGAGGATGGTACTGAAATAAATATATCCCAACACCTCAGGGGTATCCCTAAAACCCCAAGGGAGAGATACAGCCTTACTTTTGCAGACTGAGGTCAGAGAGTACTCAATACACACACACACACACACACACACACACACACACACCCCACACACACACACCCACACATACACCCACACCCACACACAGTACAGGATCATATAATAAGAGACTGAGAGATGGAAGGATCCTTAGAGATGATTAATTCCAACCCCCTCATTACACAGATAAGGAAAACAAGGCTGAAGGAGGTTAAATTACTTGATCAGGATCATCTAGCTAGCAAGGTTCTGAAGCAGGATTTGAATCCAAATCTGAGAATATATTCATTTTCCTCTCAACATATAAGGGTGCTGCAACATAACTTAGAGAAGACACTAGAACTTTGAGAGGGTATAGGAAAGGCCTGTTGTAGAAGCATCTCCTAGGAGAGATTGGTTCAAAGAAGAAGAAGCATGGTGATAGATAGGATCAGCGATCCAGAACTGGAAGGGGCTTGCAAGTCCATGTATTCCAATCCCCTACCCCATTTATGGTTAAGAGATTGCCCCACAGTTACGCAGAGTCAGAATTTGAACTCAGACCCACTGACTCTATACCTAGAACTCTTCCTTATATATTATTCAACCTGCTATGGTGTTATGGAAAGAATGTTAGCTATGGTAGCATGTGAAACCTGGGTTTGAATCCTGTCTCAGGCATTTACTGGTTAGGTGATCATGGGGAAGTAAAAACCTCTCAGAATCTCATTTTCCTCAACTATAAAATGGAAATAGTAGTGACACTACATACTTCATAGTAAGGTATTTTGTAAACCTTCAACTCTTTCTCTTGCTACCATATCTGAAGATTACCTAGGTTTGTAGAAGAAATATAACCTTAAACTCTAGAAATCAGAATTTTTATAGTATTATCTGCCTTGCCTTCAATCTAACCTCTACAACCTTTCTAGCCTTATTTCATCTTACTCCTTTTCATACACTTTGTATTCCAGACAAATTGGATTTCTTGACATTTCCTGATTTTGTCCTGCCCTTTCCCACTTCTATACATGTCCCCTATGGCTGGAGTGACAGCCCCCCCTTCATTATTCCTCATCCTATAAATTCATGAAAATGGTAAAAGTTATGAGATCCATTCACTGTCTAGAGTGGACTCTCTAATGTACTTTGCCAAATCTGGTTTTTCTCTGTGAGACTGTGAGAAATGACATGTGAAATTTGGATGGTCTGATTTGCTGGGAGCCTTTATTATATCCCAGGTGGGTCAGTTGTATAAATGAGTCCAGTGAATTGTATCACAGCCTATTTTGATTGAACTCTGAGTGTATGTGTGGCTACATATATGTATATCAATGAAATATTTGCCCACAGAAAAATATGCCCCCTATGCAGATAGGAGTCCCCACCTTTCTGGTGGGTGGGAGTGATGATAATTTTTTCCTTTGACACAATCTTTCCTCTCCAGACCTATATTTTATAACTCAACATTTCTATGGGTTGGGAGGGAGAAGAGGTTTGAGCAGACTTTGGATTTATTTCTTGGTGATGGTTAATTCAAAGTCCATGGGAACATTCTGAAGCTGCTCTGGTCAAACAGAGATATTTTGTGAACTCACATTTCTGCTTAATCCCTGGTCTCTTTGGTAGAAGGAAAGCCCTCAGATACCTACATTAAGGTCCAGGCAACCGGAAAACCATTTAATTATATCTTTCTTGCCCCTTGAAGCTGTAAATTAAGGAGAGTTGTAAAGATGGACACAGTCTCTAGCTTGTCAGCCTGGAGGTGCTCCTGTAACTCTTATAACATGGTGACATTGCTTAGATGAGTCTCCTGTTCACCTTTATGTCAGGGGAGACATTCAAGAGACAAATCTGAAAGATTTACACTTGGTGAGTGGAGGATACTTCCTCTCTCACTGTAATTATTATTGCCATGATTGAGGAGGGGGAAGGTTGGGGGGGAGGGGGAAATGCCCTGTATTCCAAAAATAAAAAATGTCTCCTTTATGCTTGGTGTTTCTATGGTAACCTTGAATTCCGTCTGCCCTCAGGTTTGGGAACTTCAGTAAATTTACAATTCCACCGAGTGTATTAATTTAGAAAAATGCATCTTCTAAATGTTTAATTGTAGAGCTATTGTTACAAACTATTGTTCCACATTATCATCTTCCATGCATCATTAAGCGCTGTGATTTAGTGAGCGGCAGAGGGAGAAAGGGTGACAGAAATAGGAGAGAAGGGGGGAAGAAAGAAAGCAGGAAAGTAAGAGAGCAAGGAATAATGAGTTCATTTCTAACACTCTATAAGTACTTGTCTGGCTGCCTTCCCCCAAAGCCCACAACCCCCCAGGACTGTACCATAAGGTTTCAGGCTCCGACTCCTCATTTGATATGAAGGCTGTTGAAGGCTGTGGACACAGGTCTCAACCCCAGGCCTAGAGGAGCAGTTATATGTATTGTTTTTAACCTAATAAAGCAGTGACCCAGATAAGGAAGGGAGTGTTAACGGACTGGTCCAGAAACAGGATTCTAAAATAGCCCCAGAGCCCCGTGCTAAGAAGGCTGAATTTGAGGGTGATCAGGAAGATAGATAGGCAAGGGGGCAGGGAACTTCATGGTCCAATTTATTGAAAGAAGACTATGATTTCCTACAGCCAATCCCCTTCCAACCACACAGAATCTTAAGCATATCAACAGCAGCTGATGATTTGAGGGGGAAAGGCAAGGTCTTAACAGAGAAATGGGCTAAAATATGCTTGCTGGTTTTCAGATTCACTTGTTTTCATTGAATCTGCCATGAGGTCTATGGAAGGGCTACTGTATTCAGCCTGTTCAGTTCATGTCTGCCTGATGAGTTAAGAGTAAACAGATCATGCGGCATTCACACAAATGTCTCTAGCTTAGATCATGGTGAAATCTGCCAGGTGTAATCATTTTATACTTTGATCTAGAAAAGCTGTATTCTTAATGAAAAGCATCAGTGGAGGAAAAAAGCAAAATAAGCACTGATTTTGGAGAAAATACCACAGATTGCATTTCATAACGTAGCATTATACGGCTGCTGTGTTTTTAAAATGTTATCAGATAAGTGAATGTTTTCATATTTTTCATATTTATTGACAGATGGTACATCTTTCTATCTTTTTACCTTTGTAGAATTGTAAGGGACTTCAGAGGCCACTAGTCTATCTCCCCTTATTTTATAGCTGAAGAAACTGAGGAAGTTGGGTGTAGTGGCACACACTTGTAATCTCTGGTAATGGGTAAGTTGAGGTTTGAGCTTAGGGGTTCTGAGAAGCCATAGGGCTAAGACCAACTGGGTGTCCACACAAAGTCTGGCACCCATATAGTGGCCCGCTAAGAGCAGTTTAAGGAGGGGTAAGCTCAGACTGGAAATGATCAGGTAAAAACTTCTGTGCTCATCAAGAGCGGATTATAGCTATGAGTGACTGCAGCACTTCCAGCTTGAAGGAGATAGATGAAAGGGAGAGAGGGAAGAAGGGAAAAGCCTAGTATTTAAAGAGAATACTGTCAGGGAAAGAGATAGGGAGAAAAAAGCAGCAGAAAAGAGATAGAGACACGGGTGGGGGATGGGAAGGAAGAAAAGAAAGAAGGAAAGACATTTAAGAAGGTAAAGATTTGAGGATCATACCAGTGTCTTAGTGCTCCATTTCAAAGCTTAGTGTCTATAGGTACATATAATCTACACACCTATGTAAAAAACAGATAACACTATGGAATGGAATTCTGAAGGAATATAAATGAACTCTCAATTTGAAATTTATTTCAGTCTCAGGGCTGAAGATATTCAGATAATATTGTCTTTCAAAGATCTCTTGCCTGTCTTGATTTCAGGTGGAAGCAGATGTTTAAGAGTAGTTTGAGCTAGGTCAATTTCAAGTTTTGGCTGACCTCTAAAACATCAATAAAGAGTTCAGGGGGAGACTAGGTGGCACCGAATCCGGTCTCAGAAAATGAGCACCCACACATAAATAATGACTGGCCATGTAACCGTGAGCAGGTTACTTAACCCCAATTGCTTTAAAAAAAATAGAGTTCAAATATTGATACACACCAGGTGTTCATAATATGGTAACCATAGATCTCCAAAAATTCTATGGCTAAATTACAGGGGGTCTGTGTACTTAGGTGGGAAATATAATTTGGCATTTTCTTCAATTACTGAAAATCATCCAGAGAAGAGTTCCATAGACTTCACCAGACATCCAAAGGGGCCCACAACACTCAAAAAAACTAAAGAACTCTGAGATATAAGGTTCTAGGCATGTAATTAGACAATAAATAAACACGTCTTTAGCACATGTCCTAGTTGGACAATTTTCAGGTGCACTGACCTTATAGAAGTAGTTTTGTCCATCAGTTAGCATCTCATACTCTGACAATGTTGTGCACCAAATGCCTTTGGTTGCGGGTAGAAAAAGGGTAGGTTCTGCCCTCAAAGAGCTTTCATTCTAGTTGTGGATATATATTATATACAAAAGAAAAAGCCGCCAGAATATTTTGTTGTTGCTGGGTTGTTTGACTCTTTGTGACCCCATTTGGGTTTTCTTGGCAGAGATACTAGAGTGGTTTGTTATTCCTTCTCAAACTTGTTTTACAAATGAGGAAACTTGTGCAAACAGGGTTAAATGATTTGTCCGGGGTTGAACAGCTAGGAAGTGTCTGAGGTCAAATTTGAACTTAGGGAGATGAGTATTCCTGACTCTGGGCTGGGCACTGTATACACTGGGCCACCTAACTGCCCAAGAATATTTATAAAACTACAAATTAGACACTATAAATGAATGGATTTGAATACAAAGTTCAATCTTTACCTATAGAAGAAAGTAGAAGTATCTGTGTGTGGGGGAGGGGGCAGGGAGAATGAAGTTATTTAGAAAAGAGAACTGTGGTAGAGAAGATGGGTTTTCCATTAAATAATATATTTCATGGTGAGGAAAAGGGGGAAAAAGATGAATCTGTTCCTTGTGCATTCCCTCCCCTCTTTTTTTTCCTTCTTCATCCTTACACCAACATTTTTCGGCTTAATGACTTTTCCTCCTCCCTTTCTTTTGGATTTTCTACTTTGCTTTGTCTGGCTCATCTAAATTTTGGCATCCTCCCATTTTGCCTTCTCAGGGGTTTTTCTTTTCCTTTGCTTATCACAGTAACAATGAATCTCAAAGGAAGGAGGGAGAACCCAACCATACCAACAAAGGCTGTCATCATCACAAGTGAAAATGCAGATGCTTTGATCATTAAAAAAGTAGTCTCCTCCTCTCCTTGGGGAGTAGGGGAAAAGAATAGCGAGAAACAGAAAGCTATACCTTGGGCTGAGTGGTACTGCTATGGTTTTTTTTTTTTCTCTTCTTCCCAAAGAGACATTGTATAGATTATTGTTCATTTAACTTTCAAGTTTTATGAAGGGCCCTTGATACTTTGGAGAGAAGATACTACAGCATTGCACAGAACTTCTACTGGAAGCCTTACAGGGTAGCTCTTAATTCCAGTTCTTTTTCTTTCTCAATTATTTTCTATTTATCCAATATGTATCTGACTTTGTATAAATTTATTTGGATGTTGTCTCCACCATTAGATTATAAGCTCAGTGAGAGCAGAGATTGTCCTGTGCCTATTTTTGTGTCCCCAGCACTTAGCACAATATCTGGCACAGAGTAGGTACTTCATAAACGTTTAGATAATCACATTTAAAATGTTTTGCTTTATAAATGAGGGCCATGATGGTTGCAGAGGGGCTGTGTGGCATAATGGTCTCTGACACATACTGGCTGTTTGACTCTAGGCAAGTCATTTAACTTCTCAGTGCTCCAGGCAAATTTCTAAGTTCCTGAGGTGCTGGCTTACTTTGGGAAGAGGGAGTTATTCATCTGGAGGAAGGTATGTAGCATATACCACAGGAATTATAGGTCTTAAGGTGATGGATTGTACTTGATATTAGAGCATTATTGCAAAAAGCTCAGTACCATCATACATTTATACTTGGCAACTTCTGTAGCACTTAAAGAGAGTCCTGTAATACTTGTGAAATGGCAACTTACCCCAAACCCACTCCCTCCTTCAGATTTTTCCACCTTAAAGAACTCAGATGATTGTTAGAAAGTTATATAGTTGATTACAATTCCCATGTTCTTATCATATAAGTTACTGTTAAGCCAGATATTTTCTGTATTCTACTTGCTTGGTTGATTTTTTAAAACCTTAATGAAAGAATTAATATTGTGTATTTAACAGAGATGTATTTATATTTATTGTAGGAATATCACACAAAGTTGCCAAGCCAGATGGAAAATATGGGTGATGCTTTACTGTAACAAATCATGAAACTAACACAGAGATAAGATATAGTAGGGACAACTATCTAAGTATTTGCTATACATGTCATGCTACTAAGCTGATTGGCTAAAAGAATGCTTTTCTGATTTGTAGATGGCAAGGAACCAGAAAGATGGGTTATATGTTAGATGACAGAATTTGCATCCAAAAGATCTTAATGCATTTGAATGATGGGATGTATCTAATAATACAGCTAATCTAGGTAGTTGGGTGGTGCAATGGATAGTTCACGGGGCCTGGACTCAGGAAGACCTGAATCTAAAATCGGTTTCAGATCCTTAAGAGCTGTGTGATCCTGGGTTAGTCACTTAACCTCTGTTTGCTTCCCTCATCTGGAAAATGGAGATAATAACAGCACTTACCTCCTACAGTTGTGGTGAGGACCAAATGAAATAATATACAGTTATTGACATACAATCCAATCTGCCCTCTCCAATTTGTTTTTTTTCCAAAGTAGGGTATATCCTAAAGTCATGACTCCCTTTCCACCAAGTGTCAGTGATCCATATAAAATTGTTTACTTCCTTGGGCTTTCTCTCACCTGAACTGTTTCATAAGTGTCTAATTCATCTCCTAATTCTACATCTATAGATATTCCCCACATCCAAATCTGCCTCTTCTATCACCCTATACAACATTGCAGAAAAAGCTGATACTAGTAAATATATGGTCACACTCAAATTGCCTTATTTATAAAGTCAAAACTCCTTACTATTGCATTCAAAACCCTCTACAATAGGACCTTATGTTTGTTCCTTAAACAAATATACTTACCCTCCTTCCATCCTTTGCTCATATCATTCTCTTCATCTAGAATATATCTTTTTTTCCTCACCAATTCTCCCAGTTAAAATGCTACTCATTCTTCAAGGCCTCGCTCTAAATCTATCTCTACTTCTATGAAACCTTCTCTGATGTCCCTAGTCAGAAAATAATTTCTATCCCTTTTGAATGTTCCTAGCATTGTTACATCTTTTTTTTTTCGTTAATGGAGTTTAGTGGGTTACATTGCATTACAGTTATTTGTATGTAGGTTTTATGACTTTTGCTAGACTGTAAGCACTTGGAGGCTAAAACCATTTCTAACTCACAAATTACGTTATGGAAGAATGAATGAGAACCATGAAGAATACAGATTTCAGTTGAAAAATAGTATTTGTATATACATGCATATTTGCATGCATGTATCTGTGAATGTGCATCTCCTGCTAAGCTAAGGTAAGAGAGTGATCAATCTACAACATCCTTCTCAAAGGTAAGAGCTGGATAGGTTTTTTTATTGGCATATGGGCTCACTGGTACCAGAAATTCCCTTCCTTGTAACTTGAGAAGACTGCTGACCAGTTCAAGTCAAGTCTTCCATTCCACCTTACTCATGAATGAACAGATAGCATATGATCAGAGATACCCTCCTCTCCCACAAGTTGGGTGATGGCATACACTTATAACTATACCCCATTGATTTCCCTTGAATTAGTAGTCATTATCTATTTTACATATCTTAACTTATATATGCCAGAAGGGATTAAAACCTTAACACAAAACTTTTAAAGGTTTGGTGAGTCCTGTTCCCATCTAACCAATTCCAGCCTCCTCAGTTTGGCCTTCAAGGACCTCCAAACTGACCCCACCTATCTTTCTTAACTTCTTTCTCACGATGAAATATACTGATCTACCTATTTTCCTGACTTGCCATGTACATTTCTTGCTTTTGTGCAATATATACACATATACACACACTCCCCCCTCCCCCCAACATGCAAGTCCATTCCTTGCCCTAGAAGGACATTCTTTTTCCTATGCACGAATTCAGATCCAATCCATTCTTTAAAGCCCAAGTCAAGCCCTAGTTTTTGTGAAGCCTTTAACCCATGAGGAGTCCTCCCTTCCCCATATTTATACTACCTGTATATTAATTAAAGTTAACATTTATGTGGCATTCTAAACTTTGCAAAGCACTTACGAACATAGAGGTTGGCTCAGTGGATAGAACATTGATCCTGGAGTCAGGAGGATTGAACTCGAGTTCAAATGTGGCCTCAGACACTTACTACCTATGTGACCTTGGGCAAATCATTTAACCTGTGTTTTCTAGCAGTTAGCTTGGTGGCTCAGTGGAGAGAGTGCTGTGCCTGGAGTCAGGAAGTCACTCCAGTAACTTTGTCAAGAAAACCCCACCACAAGGGTATGTATGGTCCACAAGGGTATGTATGGTCCACAAGGTCATGAAGAGTTGGACGTGACTGAATGATTGAACAACAAATGGCCAAGTCCTTTGCTAGGCAATGAGAACATAAAGACAAAAAGGAAACAATCCCTTAATTGAATGAATGGATGAGTTGCTTGAAAGAAGCCCTATTGTGTTCTGTTTATCAGGAAGATTTTCTAAGCCATTTATATTTAGGTATTATATACCCACAGAGAATAACTAAAATGTTCCAGTTACGATATGTTATCCTTCTTAAAGGTATTTGTAGGCAGCTAGGTGGTAAAGTGGGGGACCTGGAGTGAGAAATAAAAATAATCCAGCCTCAGACATTTATTAGCTCTGCAATTCTGGGCAAGTTAACATACCTACACTATGGAGAAAACAATTAAAAATTCTTTTCATCTACAGTAACAATGTAATTGTTGCATCTAACAGCATCTCTCCTCAGGAAGTACAGGCATGGCCAGAGAATGCTGAGATGTGATTGGCTGAAACTGCCAGAGGTTCTGAGCCTTCTTTTTAAAAGTCAGTCACTAGTGTCTAGTGAGTGTGACTGAGCAGTTGTCTGAAGTGCCACAAGAGGGTGTCCCTGGTCACAAAACCAGAACTTAGCTCCTGAGCAGGGCCCTGATGCTGGAAAGAAGGAAGATGCGGGGATAATTACAGCAAAGGAGTCACAAAGGGGAAGGGAGTGGCCTTTCCAAAAGACCATTCAGGTGGTGTGAAACAGACAAGACTCCAACCAAGGAGGGGTTGAGATCCATGCTCACATTTTTGCTCCTGTCCATGAAATCAAGTCATTTCAGGGAGTGTGATAAGTAGCTAATAACAGGACATTGAATATAACATAATGGCATGAAGTCCAAAGAAGCCTCCAGATTTAATGAGGTCCAGCTAACCTCATGGGTGTCGAAACTCCTTTTGTTCATTTATCTGACCCAGGAAAGCAGCAAAGAAAGCTTTCAACTGTGAGAATGCCAGTCTCAGGAGAGTGACTGAGCCTGTTCTCCAGTTTACAAAGGGAACCTTTCAATAATCAGTATGTCCTTATCCTGAATGAAGTCACATCAGTGTCTAATAACTGGCTGCTACTCCTTTCATCACTCTCCTGACCCTCAGCTAAGCTGCTCCACTCAAATCCATTTCACCTTCTAGGAAGAGATTAGTCAGTCAATAAGTATTAAGTGCCTACTATGCACTAGACACCTGCTAAGCAGAGGGGGTACAGAGAAAGTCAAAAGACAGTCCCTGCCTTCAAGGAGGTCATATTCTAAGGGGGGGAGGGTAATATGGAAGCAAGTATGTCCAAACTATCTATCTATATATCATCTATCTATCTATCTATCTGTTTGTATTTATCTGTATATATAATCTGTGTATACATATCTATATACATATATAAACACACATATGCACATACACATGTATGGTAAATAGTAAATATTCTCAGAAAGAAGGACTTCACATTAAAGGTTTTTGAGGGAAGGCTTTTGGAAGAAGGTGGCATCTTAGTTGAGACTTTAAAGATGCTAGGGAAATCATAATGTGGAGATGATGTGAGAGAGAATTCCAGGTCTAGGGGATGGCCATCTGGCAACACATAGTAGGGAGATAAAGTATTGTGTACAAGGAAAAGCAAGGAGGCCCCAGGTATCAGATTTCAGAAACTTGGAGGAGAGTAAAGTACAAGAATATTGGGGAAGGAGGAAGGGAGCAGGTTATAAAGGGCTATTAATGGAAGATTTTTATATTTGATCTTGGAGGTAATAGGAGCCACTGGAGTTTATTAAAGCACCCTGGCATGCATACATATACACATGCACATATATGTATATGTATATATACATATATATGTATACATATATATGTATGTGTATATGTGTGTGTGTGTGTGTGTGTTAAGTCCTAGGTTCAAATACTACATCTGACATGCACTGACCGTAGGCAAAGCATTCTCAGCCTCAGTTTTCTCATCTATAAAATGGGAATAATAATACCACTGATCTAGGGTTGTTTTGAGGATATATATATATATATATATATATATATATATATATATATATAGAGAGAGAGAGAGAGAGAGAGAGAGAGAGAGAGAGAGAGAGAGAGAGAGAGTCCACTCTCTTACTTTACAGATGAGGAAATTGATTTATTGAAATTATAATTATGACATAGACAATATTTGTTTTTGGCACCCTCTCTCTTCCATTTCTAAGCCCCCTTTCCAGGTTTTAGCTTGAATTCTTTTTCCCTGTATCTCCTTCCAGTCATGAAAAGTAATTCACACTAAGATGATACTACTATAAATGTGTTACTCTTCTTAAGTGGTGAAGTAGACAAAGCGACGGCGGGGGTGGGGGGGTGGGAACAGAAAGTGAGAAAGATCTGAGTTCAAATCCAGCCTCAGGCATTTTTTTAGCTTTGTGACCCTGGGCAAGTCATTTAACCACTATTAGCCCCAGTATTTTCATCTGTAAAAGATATTCCATATCTCTACCATCCCTTAAAGCACATATATTTCAAGTATCATGATTATTATTACTATTAATTTCATGTAAAATATATGAAGATAAAATCCCAGAGAAACTGTCTAAAGGAGTGAATCTTTGAGTAATTTGACTCATTATGTACTCTGAATTGGGAAAATATTTGGGAGGGATGGGTCAGGGAGGGAGGGAAGGAAGGATGCATTAACTCAAGGTATCTTTTGTTGGAAATGAGCTGATCTTAGATTCGACAAGGGCCAGCAGGGTGAAAGCATAATCAAAAGGATTTAAAGAAGATTTTAGCGAAATTTTCCCAATTATCAGGGTGGTGAATTCTGGATCCATAATTCTGTGATATGTTATATTGGAAGGTTGGGTTTTTTGTTTGTGTTAGTTTGTTTTAGAAAAATGCTTGTATTCTAAGGCCAAACACATAGTCCTCTAAATAGAACATGCCCTTCCACTGGGCACTTACCCATAAGGCTTAAAAAGAAATAATGACATTAAGGACTGCTTAACTAATACTTGTAGCCAGAATGCACAGAGGTGCCCTATGTATCTTCCTGGCTTTACACCTTGGTCTGCTGGGCTCTCTTCTTCATGCTTAACAAAACATGACAATATGCTGTCACTTGAAAAATGCTGTTGCTTCTTAAGGACAGACTGAAATGCAAGAGATTATGATTTTTTTTTTTTGTCATGACAAGTACTTCTGAGGTTACAAAAAATGTAGCCAGGAAACCTTACTTATATGAAGGAGAAATCTTGAAGACTGGTTATGGGAAAACGTGTATATATGGTGTTTGTGGGGCACTTAAATGTTTATTGACTGACTGTAGAAACATTTAAAGAGATAGTACTAGAAGTTTACTAGGATACAAGAAAGGGTATCTTCATAACCAACCTTGATTTCACTTCCTAAGAATTTTGCGAATGTCAGCAAGATTTTATCTCAGAAGTGCTCTTGAGTTTCCAGGAAGAAAGACACTTTTATGGGTGTCATCTCTCAGCCTGATTGTACAGGTCCCTACTCTAGGTCACAGTCATTGTTCTCTGGCTATTTAGTGAATAAAACTATGTTCATGGACTCCTACTGGAAATCTCTCTGTAATCCATGAGAAGTTTCCCTACTCTATGCATTAGAAAAACAGGCTCATTTTTCTAAAATTAGCTATGATTACTTAGTTCTTTAGAATATTATATGAAGTAAGCCAAGATCATAGGTTCAGTATGGGTCACTGAGTTTTGGCCCCATAGCCACAGACTGTACCTCTAACCTTGGCCACTATTCTTTTGCAGGAATGAAGGAATGTGTTCTCTCTCTCTCTCTCTCTCTCTCTCTCTCTCTCTCTCTGTCTTTCTCTCTCTTTCTCTTTCTCCTTCCCTCCCTCCATCTCTTGTCCTCTCTCTTTCTTTCCCTCTCTTTTACTTTTAAATTTTATTTTTATTTGGAACTTGATACGGAATAATAGACATTTGCATATATATAGCAGAACAGAAAAGAAAACTGATGGGGAAATTGTAGGTCTCTTATATACTGCTTACTTTTCAAAGGTAGGCTTTTAAGTCACAAGAGGAACTGGGTAAATCAGGGGTGGGGAACCTGCGGCCTTGAGGCCACATATGGCCATCTAAGCCCTCAACTGCATCCCTTTGACAAAGTTTGGATTCAGTCAAAGGGTCAAACTTGAGAACCTAGAGGGCCATATTTGGCCTTGAGGTCACAGGTTCTCTACCCCTAGCCAGTAAACCTATTAACGATCGGATTAAAACTTAAAGAAAGACCAATATGAATATCCTCTAATGCCAAAATAACTCAATGTGAATGTCCTCAATATGGATTTCCTACAATTTATTATATAACCAGAGGAAGTAAGAGTTAGGCCATCATTTTGGACATATCTCACTAACCTCAAATCAGCTCAATCTCTTTCTCATGGAAGACTAGACCCACTTGAATAGTAGTTCTAACTGGCTAGCTTTCTATGCTGATCTTATTGACCTTACAGTATTCATTGTCCTTGGTCTCCTCTTCAGCAGCTACATTCTGTGTGAATTGTTTTGGCTTTCCTCTAGGGCACGTCTTATTTATCCAGACTTGGTGATATTCATGGTGAGTAAACATCTCTGTCATCAATTAGTCAGAAGCTTTCTACCTAATACTAAGCAAAGGGGTAGCTAGATGGCACAGTGGATAGAGTGCTGGGCCTGGAGTCAGGAATATTCATTTTCCTGAGTTCAAATCTGGCCTCAGACACTTACTAGCTGTGTGACCCTGGGCAAATCACTTAACCCTGTTTGACTCAGTTTCCTCATCTGGAAAATGAGCTAGAGAGGGACATAGCAAGCCACTCCAGTATCTTTGCCAGGAAAATCCCAAATGGGGTCACAAAGAGTGGGACACAAATGAAATGACTAAGCAGCAAGGTGGTTGCTACATATTGATGTGCATTGAGGGATTATTCTGAGAAAGTGGTCCAGAGACAGGGAACAAACTGATTTGTTCTTTTATTCATTCATTCCTTCAACCAATCAATCACCCAACCAACCTCAGTGACAAGAAGAAGAGGAGGAGAAGGAAGAATGTGGCATACTAGTGGCATACACCTATGAAAGTGTAATAGACATATAAGGAATATTGAATTACTCCACAACAACTATCATATACAAATGAGAAAAAGCAACCTCCTTGCTTCCTAGGATCTTGAAAACTCAGCTCTTTTCTGGGAAACAGCTTGGAGGGAATGAGAAAAGAATCTTTTTTTAATCCACAATGATTGCTCTCCACAAGCCATAGTAGGCTAAGATGTTATATAAGTTAACAGAGCAAAGGGGACGGATGTTGGGATCTCTGTGTGCTAGAAATGAGGCCATAGGCAAATCTGGCACTTAGCTCAAATCATGCTGTTCTTTTGCAAAGACAGAAAAGAACCAAAAAGGAGGTTATATATCTGTGAGGGACCACAGCATAAAGAGTGTGATTTGAGTGCATGTATGCTTGAATAACAGAAGCGCCATGCAGGGAACCAGCCCTGAGATTCACTCAGTGTATGCCAGCATGGACAGTGTTAAGCCATCTCAGAGGAGGCGAATGTGATTGTCACACCTATTCATTTCTAATTTATGTCCATTTAAAATGTGAGCACCCCTCTATTGCTAATTTGTTATGGCAATATTAATTAATGATTTTGCTTTACAGTGGTTAGGATGCTGTTTCTATTGAGTAAGATAGATTAGTAGGAATACAAGATTAGAAAAACAATCTATAAACTGGTTAGAGGCAGTTAGGGGTCACCTTGGGGTTTGGGAAAGGAACACGCTAGCACTACAAAATCCTATTAGTGTCCTGTGATGCATCTATACCTAACTACATAATAGACCAAAGCTCCCCTGGTCTGTAGTTAATTCTAAGGGAGGATTCCACTAGGTGTATTTATTTCCAGGGGTTCCTGAATAATCTTATCCAAAGTTACTACTGTTGGATGCCAAGAGTCCAAATGACTCTTAAAAAAAGCAAAATTATGTTCAGTTACTATAGTTATTCCCATGATTTTATCACCTTTTGTCAGATAAGCTAAATTAGCTGTTAAAATGGGTAAGATGGACTAGACATGATGCTGGTGTTAGATTGGACTGAAGTCTCACATTTAAAGACATAATTCCAACCCCAGAAGAGCTTTTGTAGGCTTGGTCAGAGCAGTTAGCCCCCATAAACAGCTCTTAAGGCACTTTTCCTTTTAATTATAAGCAACAGTTATGTCTCTGTCTCTCTCTCTCTGTCTCTGTCTCTGTCTCTCTCTCTCTCTCTCTCTCTCTCTCTCTCTCTCTCTCTCTGTCTCTCTCTCTGTCTCTGTCTCTGTCTCTCTGTCTCTGTCTCTGTCTCTCTCTCTCTCTCTCTCTCTCTCTCTGTCTCTCTCTCTCTCTCTCTCTCTCTCTCTCTCTCTCTTTTGGAGGGGGAAAGGCAGGGCAATTGGGGTTAAGTGACTTTTCCGAGGTCACACAGATACTAAGTGTTAAGTGTCTGAGGCTGGATTTGAACTCAGGTTCTCCTAACTCCTAGGCCGGTGCTCGATTCATTGCACCACCTAACTGCCCCATTCAGGTCTCTTCAATGTGCATTTACAGCCTGGCAAGAGGAGGAAAAATAGTATGCTTCCCCCCACCATAACTGGGGAAGAAATATGTAAGTAAATGTATGATCTCTGTCTACATGGAGGAGTGGTGGTCTATGCTATCACTGAGCCACTGTGTGTTGTTGTTGTTAAATTGTTTCAGTAGTATCAGACACTTCATGACCCCATTTGGAGTTTTCTTGGCAAAGATACCAAAGTGGCTTGCCATTTCCTTCACCAGCTCGTTTTCCAGATGAGGAAACTGAGGCAACCAGGGTTAGGTGACTCACCAAAGGTCATACAGCTAGGAAGTGTCTGAGGTCAGATTTGAATTTATGAATATGAGTCTTATTCTAATCCCTACACTCTAGCCATCTAGCTGTCCTAGAGCCACTGTGTGTCTACTTGTAATTTTAACAGTCATCTTAGGACAGTAGATCATTTATCTGTCACAGGAAACTTTATGTATTTTTTCTTATCAGTCCTGAGATTTCATAGGTATCAGGAAACTCCTTGTGGTTCTGCACATCGGTATCTGTTCTGCAATTTATAGTCTTAGAGCCCTATTGTGCCTTGTTCCTTTCCCCATCCTCTATAGCTCAGCCAAACTGGCCATGTTGTCGAGCCCCCCACATAGCCCTCCATCTCTCAGTCTCCCTGTCTTTACTCTTACTGTCCTCTATACCTGGAATGTACCCTCCCCTCCCCATCTGCACTGCTTACAACCCTTATTTCACGGAGGACTCAGCTCAAGCACAACCTTCTACTTTTCTGAATCCTCCCACTTACTAGTATAGTTCTTCAAATTAATGAGTATTTACTGTGCATACATTAATACATTGGATATATTCTGTATTTACAGAGGCAGTTAAGGGGTATAATGGATAGATCAATGGATCTGGAGCCAGGCAGATGTGAGTTCAGATCCTGCTCTAGACACATATTAACTGTGTGACTCTGGGAAAGTCACTTAACCTCTGTCTGCCTCAGTTTCCTCATCTGTAAAATGGAAATTATAATAGCATCCTCCTAGGGTTGTGGTGAGATTAAATAAGGTATTTGAAAAGTATTTTGAAAATCTCAAATTATATGTAAGTGCTAGCTGCTATTATTATTATCATTAGTTATTATATATGTCTATATTTTCCTCCACTGATAGATTCTAGACTCCCTGAGAGCAGGGGCTATTTTATTTTTCTTTTTATGTCCCAGACTTATAGGAAAAGACCCCAATATTAGAAAAGATTGAAGTCAAACAGAGAAGGGGATGGATAGTGTCTGGAAGTAATGAAGATGAGCTTGGACAGACTTTGGGAGATAGTGGAGGGCAGAAGAATCTGGTGTGCTGCCAGAATCAGACGTGACTGAATGAATGAACAACTCCCAGCACAGTGCCTGGAACGTAAGAAGCCCTTAATACATGATTGTTGCTTGAACCTCTGTAAGGTCAATTCCTGACTCTGTGTGTGTGTGTGTGTGTGTGTGTGTGTGTGTGTGTGTGTGTTGGGTGAAATAATTAAATGGGAAGATAAAAGTAACAAGCAGTGAACTATGGGTTCATACTAGACTGGGTTGAATAAGTAAAGATTAAAACTTTGAAAAGACAAAATGGTATTGTTTCATAATGGTATATTATGAGCTTAGAGAGACTTGAGTCAGTTGGCTTTGAATGTTGTGTCTGGTACCAAACAGCTGCCACAGAATCATCTTGGAGCTCCACCATATTGGAGATGGGATACACAAGACCAATGGTATCACTTTCCTCCTCAATGTCTCCAGGGACCATTACCTGTAGGAGAAAATACAAACTGCCTAGCCTGGCTCTTAAGAATGTGGTCTAAAGGACAGCTAGGTGGCACAATGAATAGAGCACCAGTCCTTGAGTAAGGAGGCCCTGAGTTCAAATCCAGCTTCAGACACTTAACACTTACTGGCTGTGTGACCTTGGGCAAGTCACTTAATCCCAATTGCCCTTCTAAAAAGCAAAAAAACCCCAAAACAAACAAAAAAATAATGTTATAAACATGTCTTTTCACCATTATTTCATATAGATTTTTCTTATTCTCTTTCATACATTTTGTGTTTTTTGGGAGCTATGTTCTCTGCTTTCCTGAGCACCTCCATATAAAAGCATTCCCTCAATCCTCCAATTTCCCAAGAGCTACTTGAATCTGTCCTTTGCCCTCATCAATATCTACCTTTTTATATGTATCTGTACATGTTGTTCTTCTCTCCTCTCCCTCTCTCCCCCAAGTACAATGTAATCTTCATGATGGCAGGGACTTTGCCACCTCTAATTGTAGTGTATCTCTAGCATCCATCTCAGTGCCATCCACCGTGTAGGCATTTGATAAATATTTGTTGAACTGAGTTGAAAAAGAACCATAATCTATAACTTTTATACCATCATCTCAGATGAGCACTCCATGAGCATAGAAATACTTAACACAATTGACTTTGAATGTTGTAAACTGATGTAAAAAGAACCACAGCCATAGCTTCTATCACCCTAAAGACTCACGGGTTGTGTTTGTTCTTTGTTTTCAGAGAGGACCATGACATCAGGGAAAAGATGACATAACTTACAGTTTACTTTGATTTAAGTGAGGGAGGACTGTGCAAAGTCACCAGCCTCACTTTCTCCTGCAGAGCCATCTGGGTCCAGTGATCAGATATTGATCAGGATGACTGGAGATGGCCCAGGATGCAATGGCAGACCCTGGCCCTTTTAGGCTAAGGTCTTTTCAGGTTCTTATTTTGAGTGATGATGAAATAAGATTGATACCGATCTGAAAGGAGAGCTTGGGGTTGTCTATACAAGCCTATAAAAGCTCTGTCCTGGTATCTCTTTTCTTTCTAGACTATCTCAATTAGATCATAAGTTTCAATTAGTTCAGTTATCCATTCCATGCAGACAGTTAGCTGGGTAAGCACAGTGCATAGATTACTGGACCTGGAGTAAAGAAGACCTGAGTTTAAATATAGCTGCAAGTACATACTAGCTATGTGACCCTGGGTAAGTCACTTAACCTTTTTCAGTCTCACTTTCATCATCTGTAAAATGGAGATAATGATAGCTCCTACACCCAGATTTGTGGTGAGGACGAGATCATATTTATAAAATCTTTTGCAAACCTTAAAGCACTATAAAGGTGCTAGCAATTATGATCCCTGGATCTATCTATCTATCTAGCCTTGGTCTCTCTCCTGAGCTCCAATCCCATATTACCAACTCTGTCTTGAGCAAAATGATTATCCCACAAGCATCTCAATTCAACAGGTCCAATGCAGAACTCATTCAGCAAAAATCTACTTATTCTACCAAATTTATCCTTCTGAACTCCTCTTATACTGTTAAAAGTATTACTCTCTCCCCAGTCACCCAGGTTCCCAGTCATAATGTCATCTTCCACTTTCTCTTCTTAACTCATCCCAAATACTCATCGAGTGGGCAAATGTTATTGTTTTTACCTTCACACCTTCTGTATGTGTCCCCTCCTCTCTACTTACACAACCAGTACCAGTCTTTGCCACGTCTTGCCTGGATCTTCTAATTGAGCTCCCTGCCTCAAGTCCCATCCCCCTCTAGTTCATGCTCTAAACAGCTGTTGAGGTGATTTCCTAAAGCATAGGTCTAAATATATCCCTTGCCTACTCAATAAACTCCAGTGGCTCCCTATTTCTTCTTGGATCAGATATTAAATGATTTTTTTTGGCATTTACAACTCTTCACAATCTGACCCCTCCCTGCTTTCATGTCTTCTTACACTTTATACTTCTCCACATGGTTTATGATCACCCATAGTGGCTCATGTGTTGTTTTTTGTTCTCATGATTCTCTATTACATGTCTTTGTACTATTGCAACAGCTGTCTCTTATACCTGGAATGCTCTGTCTCCTCACTTCTACTATTTATAACCCTTTACTTCAAGACTCAGTGCAAACACAACTTTCTGTAGACCCTTGGTCTGCCCAGATAGTGCAGCTTTCCCTTTTAGGGTTATTGTTCCATATATATATTATACGTATCTAATTATTTGAATGTTTTCTTCTCCACTAGAATGCAAGCTTCATGAAAGCAGAGACTTTATTTTGCCATTCTTTATATAACCAGTGCTTGGCACAATGCCTGACACAGTAAGCATTTAATAAATGCTTGTTGATTCATTGAGATCCAGAGAATAACAGCAGTGCCTGAGATCAAGAAAGTAAGACACAGAGGAGGAATTGGTTACAAGAATGAGGAAGAAGGCATGTCCTGGCAATGATTCAGTCTACTTTCAGTCTGTCTTTCTGAGGTCTAGAGGCTGCTTTTATTCACAAGTAACATCCTTATCTTCCATGACTACTTCTGATTCTCTGTATCTTGCTGGCATTGGGACCTGGATACTGAATAAAGGCTGTATTGGGAGTACTGTCTTTTCAAGATCACAGTTTTGAAAAGGAAAGTACAAATACCAAACAATTCTACCTAACTAGCCAGCTGAGAAACTCTGATGAAAAGAAGTAAAAAAGGTATTCCTTTTATGAAATTATATCTTATTATATACCTTCAGTCACTGAAGTATCTCTAAAGATTTTTTAATAATGATTAATTCAGGAATTTCTGCACACTTGGGATAGTTTAAAGGCTTAAGTAAACATCTGTATTTCTTTTTTCTTTTTTTTTTAAAGCAATTGGGGTTAAGTAACTTGCTCAAGGTTACACGGCTAGTCATTATTTATGCATGGGTGCTCATTTTTTGAGGCCGGATCTGATCTCGGGTCATCCCAACTCCGAGGCCGGCACTCTTACTCACTGCGCCACCTAGCCGCCCCTTTAGGGCAATTGGGGTTAAGTAACTTGCCCAAGGTTACCCGGCTAGGTTTTTGTTTGTATGGATTAAGTGTCGGAGGCCGGCTCCGAACTCAGGTCTTTCTGATTCCAGGGCCGGCGCTCTATTCACTGCGCCACCTAGCCGCCCCAACATCTGTATTTCTAATGTTGGGTCTAGATTCTACCAACCTTTTTACAGCTTGCCTACTGTCTTGATTAGCTATGGAGACCTTCTTTGCTTCCTGGCCAGGTTCTTCCTAGGCTCACCCTTATAAAAATGCCAAAGGAGAGGCATTTTGTAATGCATAAGAAAGCATCACTCTAGTTATTACCTCCTGCTTAGGGAAGGATATAAGACCCAATTTATTAGCACTCTAGAAAATCCTATGAGATTTTTCTTTCAGAATTAAACACAGGAAGTCAAAGAACATATATATAGTCAGTCATTTTTTTTTCAGAGGCACTACTAGAAGGTTGTTCCATCTACATTTGAATCTAAAGATACTGGTAGATGGGTTAAAGTATTGATGTCACTACTCATATTGTCTTAAGACCATCTTCACTGAATTGGTTGACCCTTACATATAGTCCTTCAATTGCTGATAATGTATTGCTCAGAGAAGGGATGAGTCACCTAAGAATATAAGTATTTGGACTACTTCTGAGCGAAGAAGCATTTGCTGAGTATCCCAACAGGGTAACCTATACTTTTTTGGAGGGAATGGGGCCAGTAAGACCTGAGACCCCTAAAAAGTTTGCCTAATGGCCCGACTTTATGGAATAGTATCTTTATTAGTTCTAACATACAGAGCCAGAAATGGGTAGAGAGGTGGATTTTAGCTCATTTTAAGCAAGAAATTCCTAAAGATGGCAGATGTGTGAAAGCAAAGCAGAATGCTTAAGGAAGGGGTAGGCTCCTTGTCTCTAGAAGTCTTCAAGCAGAGCTTGGTTGGCCCTTTTGTCAAGGATTTTATAGAGGACAATTCTGGTTAGGCTCTGCTTAGATCTGATGACTTCTGAGGTTCCTTCCCCCAGCTCTGAGATTTTTTCATTCAGGGAAAGTGCTCAGCTTTTACTGATCTGGTCTTGGCTGAACCTGGGAGGGTTAGACAGGACATTGAGGGAAGGAAAAAGAAGGAGCAGTGATTTTAGTAGAGGACTCACAACTTGAAGCCCCACAGCAGTAGCCATAAGAGCTTTGGGTTAGTGGAAAGTAAACTTCGTATGGCCAGAGTACAAAAAAATGAAGAACAGAGCCAGGAAAAATAAACCGACTTTCAAATCGACTCCTAGTGCAGTATTTCTTCCTCCCCTCTCCCCCCATTTGGGGCTGAACCAAAACCCCATTTCCCCTGCAGGATACCAATTCAGTAAAACTAGTGGCAGCAACTGGCTCTGATTACCATTGCCATGGCCAGCACAGCACCCAGCTGGGCAGAACGAGGGGTACATGTGAGGGGGACGCTGGAGAGGAGGTTAATGAGCCTTCTGGAGCGGCAGAGGTGCCAGTGGGCGTGATGAATAGCTTGCAACCCGCTCTGTGCAATGTGCCCTTCATCATCTAGTCGGGGTGGTTAGTGGACTGTCAGAAAAATATAATTTAGCGGTGGTGGCTTTAACTGATGTGCCGCATGCTGGGGTCAAATGACTATTACAAAGTAGTAGCAGTGCCCGGCTCCTTCATGGTGAGAGCTTCGAGCTGACAACATGAAAGAAAAAGGCACCGTGGCCCGAATTCCCTGACATCCTTCATGTCTCAGCCAGGGTGGGGTGGGGAAGAGGAGAGGGAGCGGACTGGGAGAACTGAGACTGAGGGGGATAGCGGGGACATTTCTCTTCAGAGAGAGAAAACGCTGGTTCTGAACGAGGCTTAGCATACAACTCCCCGACCATTTTAGGAAGCATCGGATTTAACTAGAGAATCCAAAGAAAAGGATCAGGTCCCTAAATTACTGATGGTGACAGAGGGTGGCAGATGATTCCCAGGAAGTGACCAGGATTCATTCACCCTACTGAAGTTAACAAAGATCAGTGGCAGAATGAAAGGAATTCATCCCTCCATACAGATGGCAATTTATTTATTATTAATAACAATAATAATAATAATAATTTTTAGTCTTTTTGGAGGGTAAAATGCAGGGCAATCGGGATTAAGTGACTTGCCCAAGGTCACACAGCTAGTTAAGTGGTAAGTGTCTGAGGCTGGATTTGAACTTAGGTCCCCTTGACTCCAGGTTGGTGCTCCATTCACTGCACCACCTTGGTGCCCCAAGATGGCAATTTAAGGAACACAATTCATGGACCACAGGTCAGCAACCTTTGTAGTACCAGTGCTAACAGTGAAGTCAAGTGGTACATTGGTGAAGGGTCATCTCTAAGGCTATGCTGCAGACAATAGAGAAGGATAGCATGAATAAGAAAAAGAGAGAGAAAAGGAATGGGAAAGTAGGGGAAGGAAAGGGGAGCAAAAGGAAATAGAAGATTAAAAAAAGGAAAAAAATCAAGAGGCACATGGGCTGATTGTATACAATGCCACCAATGATTACTTCAAGTGACATTCAATAACAGCTATGCCATCAATCTCCTCCGAATCCTAAAATATCCTCAGATTCTAGGATTATAATTATAATTAAGGTAGGAGGGGTCTGGGATTAAAAATATTCAAGTATGATATTGAACATACAAACATACAATAATATTGAACATACAAAGCCCAATATCCAGTTCCTGTTGAGAGATCTATTTTTGTATCTATTCCTATTGAAGAAACCACCATCCTTCCAGTCCCCCAAGCTCTAAACAGCTATCATCCTTGGCTCCACACTGTCTCCCCTCCCTCCCCCATCCAATCTGTTGCCAAGGCCTGTCAATTTCATCTTTACAGCATCTATTGAACATGTCTCCCTCTATCTCCTCTGATATTACTGCTGCTCTGGTGCAGGCCTTCAACTCATGCTGGGACGATTGTAGTAGCCTGTGGGTGGCAGTTTTTGCCTCTATTCTCTCCACACTGCAATCTATCCTCCACTCAGTTGTCCAAAGGATTTTCCTAAAGTTCAAGCCTGACCATGTTACTCCTCTACTCCATAAACTCTAGTATCCCCTATTACCTATAAGATCAAATACAAAATTCTCTGTTTGGCACTCAAAGCCCTTTATAACCTAGTCTCCCCTACCTTTCCAGTTTTCTTACACCTTATTCCCTGACGTGTACTCTTCAATCCAATGACATTGGTCTCCTTGCCATCAATGTCTTTTGGCTTTGGGAATTTTCTCTGTTCATCCCCCTTGAGTGGAATATTCTACCTTGTTTCTGTCTCCTGGCTTCTCTGGCTTCCTTAAGTATCAACTAAAATCCTACATTCTACAAGAAACTTTGTCCAATCCTTTTTAATTCTTGTGTTTTCCCTCTGTCACTTATTTTCTATTTATCTTGTATATACCTTGAATGTACATAGTTGTTTGCATGTTGTTTTCCCCATCAGACTGTGAACCCCTTGAGGGCAGGGACTATCCTTTGTCTCGGTTTGTATCCTCTGTTCTTAGCACAGTGTCTTACACGTAATAAATTAATTAATAAATGCTAATTGACTCTGACACTACTTTGTAGCTTATAAAATATTCTGTATTAATACTTGGAAGGAAAGACAGCAAAACAGACTGAGTAGAGAGATGGCCTCAGTCTCTAGAAGACCAACGTTCAAGTCCTACCTATGATACATACTGGCTATGTGACTTTGGGTATCCTCTCAGTACCCCAGACAACTATCTGAGTCTCTAAGTTACATAACAGATACCTTTCCACATTCATAGGCATTGACAGATAGAGTTTGCTCACTGGAGCTTCCTACACCAATTATAGAATTCTCCTGGTCCAAAGGAGGGAAAACAAAAACTGAACTGTTTCTGTGGCATTATGCATTCATTATGTGACACACTGGGCATTTGATTTACCAAAGTGAACCCTTTAAGTGGAATGTAGTTCTAAGACTGGGGCTCTACTACTGAGTCTACATTTGAGTCTTCTTTTGCTTAATGTTAATGAGGCACAAGCTAAAAATTTTCTTAACTTACTCATCTTTGCTAAATAGAGTTGTGATTGCAAAAAGGTAGAAAAAAGCCATTATTTTCCTCTAAGAGAAATCACATAGCACTAGTCATGTGACTTTGGGCAAGTCACTTCTTTTGAATTCAACCTTGGTTTGTTCATCTACAAATTGAGAAAGTTTGCCAAAAGCATGTCTGAGGTCACAGGGACAAGATGGTGGAGTGGAGAAAGAGCTGACTTTAGAGCTAGAACCAGAAAGAATCAAGCCCTGCCTCTAACATGTGCTAGTTTTGTGAACATCTTGGTATTCTAGACAGTGCTCAGGTTTTATAAACTGTAGAGAAGGGGCCAGAATGCACTGGCAGAGAAAGTTCTTCACCTGGAACATTACTGAAATCACAGTTACAGTCCCAATCTCGGAATTTCTTTTCCTTATCACATTCAGTAGACCTTTCTTGATATTTGGAAAATAGACATTTATTTTTAGGTGGCCACAGATCCCAAATTGAACAAAGCAGAGACCAACTGGGAAGACACTCTACTTACAATCAAACGGTGACTTCGGAAAGCAAGTGGCCCAATTAAGTGGTCTGCTTCCTGTGTTTTTGTCTTATTTTGTTTTACCCTCCTCTTCCATCCTCGTTTCTGGCTTCCAGGGGGACAGAATTAATCAGGACAGGGGGAGGGGGTGAATATTGAGGCTATACACTATAACTGACTTTTATGTGCAATACTGGCATTCAGAATCAAAAACTGAAGCAACTGGCTAATTTTTTTGCTTTTGTTTGCTTGCTCTAAAATGCTTTCTTAGCCAGAAAACTCAGTTAATATTATTACCCAAAGAACACTGATAATCATAACATCATTAAAAAAAAAGTTAGCCCTTCTTAGTCACTTAAATATCCCTGGAAATCAAATTAATAGAAAGAAATGTTTAATAATCTGTCTATATATATGGATCTATCCTGTAGATAAATGGTTTTTTTTTTTTGTGAACAGGGAAAAAATATTCTCCCTCTCAAGCTTTCCTTTTCCCTTTTATCTTGTACTATAGTATCTTCCCTTGTAGTCAGTTGCATCATTACAAAAATTACCTGGCTTCATTAATTCCCTCATTACCTCTGGCAAGTTAGAACGTTGACATTCTCTCTCCTTTCTTCACATTCACACTGTCCTTTCGCCAAAAAGCCTGCAAATTGCTCCTAATGATAAGGACAGAGGGGGAAGAAAGGGGCCTTTTGTGCCCTGGGAAGAAGCCTTGCTTTCCTGGAAAGGATGTGCTTGGCGGTAACACACTACTTACGGTAATTGGAAGAGAGTGGTCTGCCTGGTCCCCCATTACAGCAAGAACAATAACAATTCACATTCATCTTAGCATTCTTCCACCTGGGTGGCAGCTACCTGAGAATTCTCACCTGTGGCAAAGGGTTACATTTACTCCTGCTGGGAATGTGGCTGGGCAGCCGAATGTTAAAGAGGGCCTGAAGAGCAGCCTGGGCTGCTTGGCCCTTGGCCAGCTTCTTGCTACGTCCTGAGCCTTCAAATGTCCTCCCATCCACTCTCACTGCCATCACAAAGCTCTTGGCATGCTGTTTCTCCACTGTCTCAGAAAGGCAGATGTATCTCAGCCCTGAGCGCAATTCATTCAGCACCACCACCGGGTTCTTTTCCCTCTCCCCCTGGAAGCCTGACTTGGACTTGGGCTTTGCATGACCCATCAAGTCCAGTCTGTGGTAAAGTAACCTCCCCTGTCGGTAAGCTGTCGAGAGCAATTCAGTGTTAACGGGATGGCAGCTGGAAAAGTTATCATTTGGGGGGGATGGTTCAAACTCTTTGAATAGAGTGTCTGGAAAATCAGCCTGGTCAGAGGTAAAGTCTGTAGATGGGCTGATGCCATTCCCCATGGCAAAGTGTGCTTGGCACGCATTGGGAAACTGGACAAAAGACTTCAGGGCTAACTCTGCTGCCCTCATCTTGGCTTTCTTTTTTGTGGGTCCTGTGCCTTCAAAGGTAAATCCATTCACTTCCACAGCTACAGCAAAGATGGGAGCATGAACTGGTCCTGTCTGAGAAACCATTTTGTACTGTAAACCTGGTTTCAGTTCATGGAGTTGGACCAGGGCATTCTTTGGTGTCACCGACCAGGAGAGTTTCTTCCAGATGAGTTGCAGTTTGCAGAAATGGCCACTGTTCCCTTCCTCTAAGGGTCTTTTCCTCTTGATGCTGGATGTCCCTCCTCTTGAGTGGTCACTGGATGGCAGTGGCTTTGCCTCCAAGTTGCCCACGTTGCGGTTTTCCTTCACTTCTGCACTGCTGGTACCTGGTGGTGAGAATAAATGAGTCACAACAGCAGGAAAGGGAAGGTTGCTATTGCTGATCACTATAGCACCATGCTTCAGGCTTTGAGATCAAGGAAAATCAAAGCCTCTAACCTGGCCTCATTAGCAAGGTCAATGTATTCCAGGACCCTGGAAAGTATTTACCAGCATCTATCAATTAGAGAACAAACCTCAGTCATGAAATACATGAAAACCAGCATTCTGTACTCCTTTTGCTGGTAATGAGAGCCGATGTTCATATTATGATTTACCCTTTGCATAGCACTCTGCACTTTATTTTATCCTCACAACTCTGTGAGATAGCTATTGCAGGTTGTATGATGCCTCATTTTACAAGTGAGGAAACTGAGGCTCAAGGAGGTTGGGCAAATTGCCCTTGGCCTTTCACTTAACAAGTAACAGAATCGCTTGGCATTTGGACCTGTCTCTCAGCCTAGTCCTCTTCCTGTATGATCATTCCACCTTTCTGGTAGAAATTATTACACACTGCCTGATGAGTGGGGGAGTAACTACCTGCCACAGATCAATTTGCAATTAGTGCCTTGATGAGCCAAGAAATTCATTCTTAAACAGTTCTGGGAGAGCTTTATTTCTGACAAGAGGAGGGTGGGAATGGGAGGAAGGCAGCTAGCCTGCCCAGTGAATGATCCTGTGTGTTATAACCAGTCCTGGATTGTTATGCAGAGATTGCTGAGCAGGCAGAAATAGATGCCAATATCCCACAAAATGACTCTCCCTGCATTTCCCTCACTTTATTCCATCCATTAAAAAGATGAGTTTAAAGAAAACCTTCTCTTTGCCCGGGGTAGTTTAAACATCCCCTTCAGGAGGTAGAAAAGAAATAAGCATTTATTAATTGCTGACTATGTGCCAGGCATCATGTGAAACATTTTACAAATATTTTATTTGACAACAATAACCCTTGCAGGTAGGTGCTATTATCCCCATTTTACAGAAGAGGTAACTAAGGCAAATAGAAGTTGTGACTTGCCTAGGGTCATATAGCTAGTAAGTACCTGAGGCTGAATTTAAACTCAGGTCTTCCTTACTCCAGGTTGAGAACTCTATTAACCTTGATGACTTAGCTGCCTTCAGGGGATAAGACCATAGAGTTCAATGATTCAAATCCTGTCTAATTTTGAGAGTTTTGAGATTCGTAGCTGAGTGACTATGGCCAATGTAATGGCACATTACTCCACAGCAATCGTATCTTTCTTAACAGCCTTTCCAGGTACTTTTTGATCCTGGAAGAGGTTCAAAGAGGCAGTAAAATGACTCATCCTCAAGTTGGTCTCTCTGGTGGCCAAATCTTTGTGCCAAAGAGTCCAGCTCTGAGGTGCTTACTCCACTTTCTGCCCAATACACTTCCGCCCTGTTCCTTCCCTCATGCAGACATCTGCTTTTGTGACAGGCAGAGAATACAATCCCCACCTGGAATTGCAGGTGGAATGAGGAGAAACAGAAGTAATAACTTGAGTTGGGACAAAGCCAGACAGTCTTTGCTTAGGTTAAAAAAAACAACAAACAAAACCAAAACCGAAACCTTAGGATCTTTTAGGGGTCACAAGTAATCATGACACAATCTGTATGTTTTATCTAAAAGACCATGGACCTGTTGCAGCACCTCTGACTATCCTGTTCACCCCCTCCCCTGACATCAAGTTTGATTGCATACTGGACTTTTTATATCTCTGTCAAGAGATTTCTTGCCAAAGACCCAATTTAGTTTGACTGTCTAGCACCCAGGACAGAGCATGTTTTTTTTTTTTTAAGATTTTGACAACCATATCTTAGTATATTTGAGTTTCTTTGTAAAACTCTATTTTATTTTATGCATTTAAAACATTTTTTTCTGAGAGGAGACCCTTAGGCTTTACCTAGTCAAAGAGATTTGTGAGACAAGAAAAAGGTTAAAAGTTCCTAGGAGATCCTCAGAGAAAGCTTTACATGAAGAGGGGGTCCATGGCCTGAATAAAGGTCCCTAAACTTTCTATATGATTGGGCCCCTTCTGTTTATCCCTTCCTTTAGTAAAATGATACATACACACAATAGCAGACTCCAGGGTTAATGTTCTGCTGTTTTCATTTGCCCCATGCCAGTTCTGCCTGTATTATATGTCCATCACTCCCTATGTCCACCCTAATAGTTTTTACATGTCTGATGAGCACTAAGCTTCAAGTGTAGTAATCTCCTACTCTTAGGCTGACTTTGAAGGCAAACAGGTGGCATTTAGTTCTATTATCTGCTCCCTTTGCTTATTTATAGCCCTGTTCTCTGAGCCCCCTTTGTCCATATGTTTTGAAAAGTGTATTTTTTTTAAACACTGAAAGACTCACTTTTACTTTCAGGTACTTATTTCCTGTGGAATATGCTGGCCTCTCATTTCATTATTTAGGGGTCATTACCCTAAGAGGAATTTATCCAAGTTTGAATCAGAATTTTGAGGCAGGCACCAAACTTAAAATTCTATGCTTTGTTGAAAGTTTCTGGATTAAAAAAAAACAAAACACATCAGTCTATCTGAAGACTAACATATGGATATTTTCAAAAAAAGTCACACAGTAATGATATAAGTAATCCATTCTCATTACCAGCTGCCTGCATAAACATTTCCTTCTAATATCTGAGTGATGGCCTGGCTTAGGCAACTCCTTAGCAATAGAATTAATAATATTTTCACATGATTGGCATGTGCTTGATTAATAATTTAATAAATCATACATGTTTGTTTTTCCCGTGCTTAGCAGAGTACCTGGTACATAGTAGGAGCTTAATAAATGGTTGTCGATTAATTTCATTCAAATACATTTTGGCATACCCATAGAGGATGATATTAAGAACTATAAAAATACAATTTTTGCCATCTAAAATAGTGCTCTCTAAATTGGGCACTGAGATACTTTGTTGAGGTGGGGGCATGACATGACTCTAGGGATTATCTTATCAATCTAGTGGGGAGGGGTGATGGGTTTCAGACTACCGTCCCCATGACAATCAATTGTGGACAGGTCTCCAATATGGTTATATGACCCTGTCCATTTTTTTAGAATTTTCTGCCTCTCCCAATTCTGCCCATTCCTACTGCTGGTCTCCCCCCACTCCCCTGGGCTTGAACATCTGAGTATATGTAACCCAAGATCCAATAATCTTCAATGACTGTGCAGGCAAATCTCACCCTCAACCCAATCCCTATCACCTCATATTGGCTTTCTACTACCAGGCCATGGTTAGTGAGACACACCCCACAATCACCTACATATAGTTTAGTATTTATATGTGAGAGAAACAATAAATAGCACAGCATGAGCAGGTATGCATAGGCTGTGCATCAAATACATTATTTTCTGAGCAAACCTTCCCCTTATCTGAATACTCTCTTTGTGCCAAGAGTACACACCCTCCTTCTAGTCATCTAGCTCAGAACCTTGGTGCAATCCTCAACTCCTCCTTCAATCCATGTATTTACGTAATTGCCAGATTTTGCTTTTTCTACCACCACAATAATCTCCCAAATCTATCCATTTATAGAGTCACTTCCTGGCTGAGGCCCTCATCATCTCTCACTGTACCACTTCAGTAACATACTAATTAATCTTCCTAGTTCAAATCTCATTTCCAGACTGTCTTTCGTGTAGCTGTCAGTCACTCCCCTACTCAATTAACTCCAGTGGTTCCTCATCCACTTGAGGTTCAAAATTAATATTTCCTTTTTTATTTCTATTTTTGCTTTTTGCTTTATAATGTATATAATTATTGGTACAGTGGTAGCAATATAACTTATAAATATACATGTAGTGGACATATATGCTTTTTAACATATAGGGTTTCAAAAGGATTTAGAGAACACTTGTCTAAAATGTCTTATTTTCCCCTTAACCTCCTGTTCATTTGGGAAAACAACAAATACTATTCATATTACACTTATCCCCTCCTCTTCTTCCTTTTCCTCCATTAATTAATCAACATGTATATATTAAGGATCTACCATGTACCAGCCAGACCCAGTGTTAGGCACTGGAGATGTAAAGACAAACCTAAAATATTCCCTACCCTCAAGGAGCTTATATTCTACCAGGGGAGACAACATGTAAGTATATATAACATATATGTAAGTTAATGGAGGGGAAGTGCATGAACAGCTGAGGATCAGGAAAGGCTTTATAAGAAGGTTGGCTGAACTGAATGAAAGCTCTAGGAAACTAGATATTCTAAATAGTGGATATGAGGAGGGAATGTGTTCAAGACAAGGGGTTTAGCCAGTGCTAAGGCTCAGGAGAAGAGAAAAAGAATGATGAACTATGTAGCAGAGGTATTAAATACATTAACACTCCTGAGTACCGCCTGAACTAGATTAAAATATGAATTGGAAATTTTAACAAAATAAATAAAAATAAATTAAAACATAGATGATGTTAATATGTGGTTTTTCTAAGGTAATATCCAGCCAGCAGGTATCCATATGTATGACTTAGTGGCCTCTTTTCTATCTGAGTTTGTCAACACTAGTCTTTACAGTCAGGAGTCGAGTATGGCTAGACTGTCAAGAGTGTGAATGGGAATAATATTTAATAACACTGGAATGATGGGATGGGACCAGGTTACAAAAAGCTTTATATGTCAATTTTGCCTAAATTATTTCTGTAATATTGTCATGTACAGGTGAACTTTATTGGTCTTAGCTTATGTAGTGGGAACTTAAGGCAAAGCAGTACTGAGGTCAGGGACCTAGGTTCTTATCCCAAGAATGCTTAAAGCTCTTAAATAAAATTTTATATTCCATGGGACAGCTTTTGTTCAAATGAGGTTAATATTAAAAAGGAAAAAAAAACCAAGCATTTAGTTAACCAAAATTTGCTGGAGGAATGACTCTGAGTTCCAAATAATAAAAAAAATCCTGTAAGAGTAATTATAACTTTAATTGCTAACCAAGTTTCTTTATTTCTATCATGGTAGCCTATTTACCACTAAATTAGTCATTTTCTCAGGCTGAAACTTCCAAATCTAGTGCTATTTGTTGTGGAAAGCCCTAGGAATCAGTGAGTAGAAAATTATGGCAACTGTAATGTGTCAGTTTCCTCCCATCCTCCCATCTTGGCTTCAGTGGTCTCTACCCTGAAATTTTGGGGGATTTGCTCACAGAAAACCTGTCCCTGATGCACCTATAAATTCTGGGTCCTTACCATCTCTTGTCTCAGTTACTGGAACCTGGCAGCATTGTTATTGTTAACACAGGCAGTCAGGACAATTGGGTCAAAGGACAGGGAGGCTGTGGCTGCTGCTTCTAGGGTGCTAAAATAGGACAGCAGCTTCTCTCTCACTTTAAGGTTCTCTGGAAGCAGTAATAAAGCAGAAAGAGGTAGAGCTTTGGAACTGGATGCTCCTTTTAAAGAAGAGGATTAGGATGAGATAAAGCCTCTATGTGGAGGAGCACTGGACTATTGGGGAATTACCTGGAAGGTTTTTCCCAACCTGGAGAGAGTTCTGGACCTAGAGTAAGGAAGAAATGAGTTCAAATATGACCTCAGACACTTCCTAGCTGTGTGACCATAGCCAAGTCACTTGACCTCTGTCTGCCTCAGTTTCCTCATCTGTAAAATGGGGATAATAATGGCACCTACCTCAAAGGGTTGTTGTGAGGATCAGATGAGGTAAAATTTGTAAATTGCTTGGCACAGTGCCTGGCACATAGTAGATGCTTAATAAATACATATTTCCACTCTTCCTGTATGTCTGTATTTTTATTTCCCAGTGTTGTGTGTACATCCCTGGGGGAAGCTTTATATACTGGACTATGCTATAAGCCATTTGAGTCTTTAGGTGTTGAATACACTAGGGTTTGGAAGTTATTTTGAATTTCTCCTTATCCAAATTTTTAGCCTTTACCTTATGGCTATGATGTCAGACTTTGTCAATCCTTATTGACTTGAAATCTGTAATCCTTAATAACTTGATTTTAGATGAACCTCTTCTTCCTCTGTTGGGTTTATGACACAGTCTACTGCTTATATTGTTTCTATCTCTTGATAATTAGGATTCTTTTTGACCATGATAAGTATTCTCTTTGACTGTCCATCTTTGATTAAAACTCAAGCACTTGGTAAGGATTCTGCTGTAGGCTCTGATAGTCATCCTACGGTTGGACAAAACCCTATTATTTCTTTGAGGTCTTCCAGAGAATAATTACCATTCTTAGAGAATCTCTTCAGATTGATAAAAAATATCACATTTATCTGTCCTTCTCTACAATGGCTATATGAGTTCAGTAGCATAAATATTATTGTCACCAAGCCAAGGCCTCGGACTCTAAATTATCCTTCTACCACAGTATACTTGTTTCCTCTCCTGTTCAATCAATGTCTTATAGGAAATGTGAGAAAAGTCACAACGATTCTAAAGAGTGTTCTCTATAGAATGAATGGTGGGCAGGAAAATTTCTGTTTTTTTGGTTTAGGTCTTTGTGTATTGCTTCTTAGAGAAGTAATAATAACAGCCCTTATTTTTATAGTGTCACAAGGTTCAAACATCACTTTCTCTAAGACAATTCTGTAACTCCCATTTTAAAGATGAAGAAACTGATGGTCAGAAAGTTTAAGTGACTTGTCCAAGATCACAGGTCTAAGAGATATCAGAGCTGGGATTCAAAAGTAAGTCTCTTGACTCCAAATACATCTGTTCTTTTCACCATAATAGTATTTCAACTCTTTAAAGTGTCTTAGGTGGCAAGTCACAAAAAAGTCTTGTGCTTTTTATTCCCTTTTTAAACAAATGAGACATATGGTAATCCTTATGGATAATTCAACTTAAAAAGAGATTCTGAGTACTAGCCCCAATTCGGATTCCCACACTTGGAAGTTAAGTGAAGAACTGGGAGAATGAAATTGACCCCATAACCACCACATTGCTAGTACTCTGTGTTTATCATTGAGTTTTTGGAGAGCAACACGAACAGGTGCAATTGATAGAGTCTTGCAAAGGCACCAGAATAACCCGCCAACTCTATTTGAAATTCATGGACCTCAGAGTGGTGTCCTAACATTCAGAGGCATTCATTTCAGTGTTGCTGAATACTTGTTCAGATCACGAAAATTGCTCAGAATGCCACCAGCAGTGCCAGGGCACCACTATCATCATTCTTTGAAAGCCATCAGCAAAACCCAAACATTTGTCTGGAAAATATTTGGCATGGTGCTATGCCAGGCCCTGTGATGAGCTGTTCCATATTTGTTGGCATCTCAACCCTACCCTAGTTTAACTTTCTAGATTGTGAGATGGTTCTATTCATTTTCCTTTAGCCAGTCTGCCTGTAAATAATAGGTTGGGAGAGTTAATTTTTTTTCAAGTGAGTGAATCTAAATGTTTTCTAAGTTGTAGAGACACTACACATTCATTCCCAATCTATCTCAGCAGGGTCAATTGCCCTTGAAATGTCAAACAATGAATTCTGAACACTTGTATAGACACAAGCAAGTATCTCGACAAATAACTAAAATCTGCATCTATAGGGCAACTGAATTCATCATTCCCCCCTCTCCCATGGGCCATCTTAAACAGGAGAGTAGATCAACTCAACAATATTGAAAATGGATTGCCAATGACTACTTCAAACTCAAAACCTTCTACCTTTTAGGAGATGACCATAGGATCACAGAGCTGGAGAGTCTGACTCACTCATTGTAAAGATGAGGAACTGACCTCAGGGCTAGCGAGGTTGACTTGCCTAGGGTCACTCAGCTCATAAGTGCCTGAGGGGGTGTTTGAAGCTATGTTTTCATAACTTCACTACAGTGCTTTAGCTATCGTACCACGTGGTCCTATGAAGAGCCATGGCTGGTGAAATTTATCTTCTGAGAGTTAATCTAGTTGTTGCATAACAGATAAAGTCTGTTACTGGGTCCCAAGTGAAGCCAATACTTGAAGAACTCAAAGACATTTCTGCACCACTGAATTGCTGGAGTAGGAGTTTAC
Source organism: Gymnobelideus leadbeateri (assembly GCA_011680675.1). Lineage (NCBI taxonomy): Eukaryota > Metazoa > Chordata > Mammalia > Diprotodontia > Petauridae > Gymnobelideus > Gymnobelideus leadbeateri. The sequence continues at coordinate 6,815 of WOXC01008775.1, read as the reverse complement.
CAACTCAAATTGCTGAATCAAGAAACCATTTTGTTCATTTAATCATCCATGATTTTCCATTATAGATACCCGTTGTTTTTGTTGTTAAGTTGTGTCCATTTCTTTGTAACCCCATCTAGGGTTTTCTTGGTAAAGATACTGGAATGATTTGCCATTTCTTTCTCTAGTTCATTTTGTAGATGAGGAAACTGAGGCAAACAGGGTTAAAGGATTTACCAAGAGTCACACAGTGTCTGAGGCCAGATTTGAAGGAAGATGCCAGCTGCCCCCAAAGACACCTAACTTCATGATTAAACTGTCATCCTAATTTATGGAAGTCAATCAAAAGTTATCTGTCACTTGCTTTGATTCTTAGCAACACAAGAGGTATCTGTGGTACCCAGTACATAGTAAGCTGGGTTTCAAACTATCAAGGCCTGGGTTCAAGTCCAACTTATATACTGGCTGTAGAATCCTGGGCCTAGCACTGAGCTTAATAGGACTCTGTGCAACCAAGATGACAAAAAAGTTGAGTGGCATTAGTAGAGGACATTTCCCCACTAAGAACTCCTTACATCAATGAAATCAGAGGTCCAGTCCCTATCCAGGTTACCGACAACACATATACTCTTCTACAAAGCAATTGAGCAGTGTTCTGAGGAGAGAATTAAAAGGATCAAGAGGAGGTTCTATTAAGAAGGTAGAAGAAATAACAATCAGATATGAAGAATTTGACAACTCCCTAGGACCTTAGATATTATCTAGTCACTGGGCTAGAGTGAACTGGTCTAGTTCACCTCCCTTACTTCACAAATGAAGAAACTGAGACCCAGGGAATCCCCATGTCCAAGGTCACACAGATTATCAGAGGTATGTCTGGAACCAGAGTTCAGGGTCTCTGACTCCTGACTCCTCTGACTCTCAAACTGGTGGCAGGTGTGGAGCCAGAGAAAAGAAAAGAATGATTTCAAAACTGTATTTAAGAATATCCAAGATTCCTGTTAGGGTAAGAACGTTATCGCTCGTTCTCAGTTTCAGTGTGGACACCCTCACATCTCCACAGGGTAGATTGTAACTATACCTTCTCATCTCAATGCTTTCCCAAAAGTTTCAATGGATATCTACCTATTCACTAAAGGTCTCTCTCTCTCTCTCTCTCTCTCTCTCTCTCTCTCTCTCTCTCTCTCTCTCTCTCTCTCTCTCTCTCTCTCTCTCTTTTCTCTCTCTCCTTCCTCCCTTCCTTCCTTCCTTCCTCCCTTCCTTCCTTCCTTCCTTCCTTCCTTCCTTCCTTCCTTCCTTCCTTCCTTCCTTCCTTCTCTCTCTCTTCATTTGTATCATTATAGATTTACAGATGGAAGAGGTCTTAAAGCCTCTCTAATCCAACCCCTTAACTGGGGACAAGGAAAGCAAAACTACTCAATGCTGTGTCCGAGGTCACATAGGTAGCAAGGTTAAGAGACAGAATTTGAATCCAACTTCTCTGCCTACAGAGCCAGGGCTTCCCCCCGCCTTCTAACATACTCATTCCACAGGTAACAGGGCAGCACTTAGCCTGCCTATCTGTTATACCTCACTTTTCTTTCATGACTGACCTATCTCCTTTCCCAGCCATATATTTCTAGCTTCTATCCTTTATTCCACTTTTACAAAGGATGCCATTTGTCATATGCCACAACCTGCTTTTTCTTATTATGCATCTCTCTGTTGCCCTGTGGATCTGATCGTACACCTGACCCTTTGCAACCATAAGGAGTCATCAAAAGAATATGGATGTTAAAAAGATGGTGTGTGTGTGTATTTTACAGAACAACTTGGAGCCATTGAAAGAGCCCCATAAGAGTAAATTCCCCCCCCCCCCCTTTACCCCTTTCAGGGTTTTGGCTATAACAGGAAAGAGTGATATTTGGAATGACAGCTTGAGAAGATGCTAGAGTCAAGTGAGGATTTTTTTTTTAAGGGCAGGTAGGTTGGATAGAACACTAGACCTGGAGTCAGGAATTCCTGAATTTGAATCTGGCTTCAGATACTCACTAGCTATGTGACCCTGGGCAAGTCACTTAACCTCTGTTTGCTTCAGTTTCTTCATCTGTAAATTGGGAATAATAGCAGCACCTTCCTTCTCAGGGTTGTAAGGATCAAATGAGAGACTATTTGAAAAGTGCTTAGCACAGTGCCTGGCACATAGTAGGGGCTTAATAAATGCCAGCTATTATTATAATTATGTTTTTAATAATTATCAAACAATGGGAAAGACCTGGACACCTTTGTCAGAAGGAGTAGTGAGTGGGGAGATTAGAGGTAACAAGGGTGTCTGATGAAAATATGTAAAGTGAACACAGAGACTTTGACAAATTATTTTTCTGCAGTCGAACACAGTCAAAAAGGTGCCTGAAAACTGTGGAGTACGCAAGATCCCACTGTGTTGACTGGTGGTTATTTTAAAAATTCGACAGAGCAAATTTCAACCTAAAAGGCTCCCCTCTACCAAGATATCATTTGCACATGTGTCAGTATCGTAGAAGATTCTTTGATAGATGTAGCCACAGATCTAGCTTCGTTCAGTGAGGCATAAAATGAGCATAGGCAGGCTCTTCATATTTGTGGAGGACTAAATGAGAGATGGAAATGGGGTTAAATAAGCATGGGATTTTAAAAACGGTTATTTGGAAGTAAGAGTTTCCATGTGTCTTCCCTAAAAACAAACATATGACACTGAATACCTGTCAGTGCTCCAAATCCTATAATAGGATATGGAGGGAGGCTATGTCTATGTTGGAGCCTCCCTCCTTGGACATCAGCCAAAAGAGATAGATGCAATCTCTCTAAGATGACTTAGCTATTCATGTGCAAGGGGGTGGAGCAGATGATCACTCAAGGTCGCTTTCACTCCTTTGATTCAAAGACTGAAATAAAATTTGCCTAGGAGCTGGGGAACAACCTTGGTTGGAGCCTCTAATCTCCTATTGATTTGTCACCAAGAGCGATGGAAAGTTAGAGTGAGACAGTAAATATTGTTCAAGGCAGCTAGCAGTGGGTTTGGAATCAGGAGACCTAGGTTTGAATCTCAGCTTAGACACTTGGTACCTGTGCATATCCCTCGGCCTCTATAATGTTCAGTTTCTTTGTGCTCTCATCTGTTTACCTCTATGAGACTCAGTTTCTCTAGATGCAAAATAGGGACTGTAATACTTACACACCCTACCTCACAGGGTTATGGGGTAGTCACTTTAGCAACCATAAAGTGCTATATATAAAATCATGAATTGCTTTTATTATTCTAGGGTCCTAAATGCTTCCCTGTAAGAGCATGAGTCACAGAGTCTCAGTTAGGTCCTCAGAAACTATCAAATCCAGCCCATCCTTCAACAGAAATCCCCTTTACAAAATCTGTAACAAATGACAACAATGTGGTAAAGTGGATAGAATGCTGGGCCTGGAATCAGGAAGAAGTGAGTTCAAACCTAGCCTCAGACATTTCCTAACTATGTGATCCTGGGCAAGTCACTTGACTACTGTCTGCCTCAGTTTCCTCATCTATAAAATAAGGATAAATAATAATACCTATCTGTCAGGATTATTGTGAGGATAAATGAGATGATATTTTTTAAAGCATCTTACAAACCTTAAAGTGCTATATAAAAGTCAGCTGGAGCCAGCACAAACTGACTTGGAGCAACTAATTATTCTATATGAGCTATTAACACTTTGAAAATAAGCAAATGGGGGCGGTGAGATGGCACAGTGGATAGAGCACTGGCCCTGGAGTCAGGAGGACCTGAGTTCAAATCCGGCCTCAGATACTTAACACTTACTAACTGTGTGACCTTGGACAAGTCACTTAACCCCAATTGCCCTACCTTCCCCCCCTCCAAAAAGAAAAAAAAAGCAAATGCTATGTATCAGGGCTCGATTTATTGTACTGGTGATTGTTTAGACTTAAGAAAGTGATGCAGAAAATGTGAATAATGGAGCTTGAACTTAAGAGTAGGTCATGTGGACATTTTTTCCTTTGGGAAAAAAAAGCCAGTTGTTAAACATTTACAAGAGCACCATTGTCTGTTATTATTAAGTTGTCGTTGAAACTCTGCTTGAAGACCGCTAGTGAAGAGGAACCTATTAGCTTTACAGGAAACCATTCCACTTTTGGATAGCCATAGTTGGTGGGAAGTTTTTAATTAAAATCAGTCAATCGACAAACATTCATTAAGTCTCCATTATGTTCCAGGGATTGTGCTAAGTAAACTCTGGGGATACAAACATGAGGCAGAACACAGCCCTTACTTTCAAGGAGCTTACAATCCACTGGAGGAGACACCATGCCTACAAATATATACAAAGCAAGATAAATAGGAGATAATTAACAGGGGGAGGGCATTGGAATTAAAGCTTCTTGTAGAAGGCAGGAGTTTAGTTGGGACTTAAAGGAAGCCAGAGAGGTCAGTAATTAGAATGGAGAAGGGAGAACATTCCAGGCATAGGGGATAGCCGGAGGAAACAAAAATCTTCTCTACAACTTCCATTGATTTATCTGGGCAAACAAAGACCAAGTTTAATCCCTCTGCTACATGATATAGCCTGACAAAAACTTGAAGATGGCTTTCATGTTCTACATAAAGGTAGCTGTATTTCCAATGCCCACATAGTACCTGACACATAGTAGGTACTTCATAAGAGCTTGTTGAGGAATGTCTTCTCTTCTCTAAGATAAACTCTATTCCTTTCAAACAGTCCTCACATGACATCATCTCCAGTTGTGCTGGCACGCCATCTTGGGATATTCTTCAATTTGTCATTTTTTGCTTTTGTTTAGTCAATTAGTTGTGTCTGACTCTTTGTAACCCCATTTGGGGTTTTCTTGGCAAAGATACCAGAGTGGTTTGACATTTCCTTCTCCAGCTCATTTTAATGGTGAGGGAACTGAGGCAAACAGGGTTAAGTGACTTACCCAGAGTGTCTGAGCTAATAAGTGTCAGAGGCTGGATTTGAGCTCCAGTTCTCTTGGCTCTAGGCCTGGCACTTTCCCCCCTGTGTTACCTAGCTTCAATGTCCTTTGCCAAATGGTAAAGTCTTTATAAGGTTACTATAGATACAAGAGCTATTACCATCTAAATAAATTTCATGAAATAATAAAATGGACTGTGGCTTTGACCCACATTACTTATGAACTCATAGTTCCCCTGAAATGCTACTCTATAATCTTGGTGTTGTTTTTTGAATGAATAATTTCACCATGACTCTTTTGTAATGTCATGAGTTGGGACTGCTTTCAGCAAAGTACCTATTAACAAACATAAATGGAAATAATACCAAGCTCCCTCAGATTGCAAAAGATCAACTTTAATTAAGACTTGGAGGCAGTATGTTTTGTGAAAGAGTTATAATTTTGAAATCTGAGGCCCCAGATACAAATCCTGACGGCCACTTGCTCTCTGTATGACGTTGGGCAAAATGACTTTACTCTCTGTGTAGGTGTTGTGGGTCAAGACATTGGTGACCTGAGAAGCTATGACTTAATTCCCTATGTTCCCAAAATACCAGCAAGGTAGTTTAGGTACAGATACGATGAAGTTAGGATTAACTTTGCCTCTCAGGTGAATTAGTCTGGGATCCAGCAGTGGACCCTTTATAAGATGAGTATAAAGTTAGTTTTTAAAACTGATGGGGAGCTCAGGGAATCCTCTTGTTGATTGCTATTTTTTTTTTTTGCTTTTTTGGAGGGCAATTGGGGTTAAGTAGCTTGCCCAAGGTCACACACACGGCTAGGTCTTTTGTTTGTTTGCGCATTAAGTGTCTGAGGTTGGATCCGAACTCAGGTTCTTCTAACTCCAGGGCCGGCGCTCTACTCACTGCGCCACCTAGCCGTCCCGACTGCTATTTTTTGCCCTTGACTGTATTTTTCTCCTCTGGACTACTTAAAATTACTTTGAGAATTGCTTTTCTCTGATAGCATTGGAAAGTTGGACTATCATTTTAATCAAAGAATTGTTTCTTTGACCTATTGGGCTCTGAGTAATAAGTACATTGTGCTAGATTTATAATAAGGGCCTAGGAAATTTGGCCTCAGTGTTCTTATCTGTAAAATGAGAGGGTTGCATTAGACACTTACGGTCCTTCCTGGATTTAAATCTATGGCATGATATTGCTAGGTAGTATATTACTTACATGCTAGTTGCTGGGTCAGCATGATACACTGAACTTTAAAGTAAAATATCTCTCTGAAAGATACCAACTCCTTTCTTTGAAAAATCAACGCTCTTCCTCAATCCCCTGTAGATTTGTCTAAGTGCACTTTTTAAGAAAAATTATTATTAAATAATAAATTATTGGGGAGATCTCTGGCCTTGCCCAAAATTTACCCCACCTAGAACATCTTATCTAGGTAGGGATGTTGCTCCATCCAACTAGAAAAACCTTACAAAAAGATTCGAGTCTGGTAAAATACCTCCCATTGTATTTTAGTCATCCAGGTCTGAGTAGAGGTGTCTGTATTGTCTAGATTGCCATAGGCAGGGTAGTCTATATAAGAGATATGTCTCTTTGTTCAAGATTGAGTGATCAAAGTCATGTCCCCCAACCCATCATTAGAATTGATCCACCTATCTCTATAATATTCATTCTTTTCATTAATTGTTAACCAATCAAAGTTGATTGTCATCTTCAGAAATACCCATTTTTTCAAGAGCATATTATAAGTATTGAATGGATTCCATGATGAGTTTTTTTTTTGTTTATTTTTTAAGCAATTGGGGTTAAGTAACTTGCTCAAGGTTACACGGCTAGTCATTATTTATGCGTGGGTGCTCATTTTCTGAGGCCGGATCTGATCTAGGGTCATC
>WOXC01008773.1:0-89154 GCA_011680675.1 Gymnobelideus leadbeateri | reverse complement strand
ATGAGGAAGTCTAATGGCTGCCGGAGTGCTTCACTTTTCTTCATTTGTATGTGGGCTCCCAAGAATCCTTTATGTCATCAGCACTTTGTTTGGAGAGGGAAATAAAAGCTGGCCCATACCAGCATATCATACTACACACTGAGTGCCACTTCATTTACCGAGAAAACTGAGCCCACTCCTCCATACTGTTCCTTTTACGTGAACATGTCCACATGAAAACCTCTCTCTGGATGATTTTTCTGGTTCTACACACAAAGAGGATGCTACACGCCTGTTACTTTGCTGTCCTCCTGGACCAGTCCTGCACCTGAAATGAACTTCATGACCAAAGAACATGATTCAACTGTATAAGGCATAAGGAAATGACTGAATCTTCTCAACATATTACACAGTCATCATGACTCCTATCTTAGTGCAAAAGCATTTACAGAGTTGACATCTACTGACTGAATGAAAAATAGAAGACAGGGGAATGTCATAACTCAAGCCCACCAGATGCACCCACTGATGCAATCTGTCCACAGGGAAGCGCAAAACAGAACTACAGCTGTTCCAGTGGACCTTCCCACAGTGAAAGAGAACTGGGCCACCATTCACAGCAGCATGAGTGAGGAAAAGCAGACCATTTTAATGTATACATTCATGTCCTTAAAAAAAAATCCACAAAGCCTGTTATGCAGTGCCAACAGCATGGGATATGACCTCAGATGTAGATGTTAGTGAACAATAAGCAGTGTGAGGTAAAACCAATTCCAAAAACACAAAAAGTCTTTCAAAATCAATTTCTGATTAATGTACTACTGAAGATTTTATTCTTAAATAACAGCTTGCATGTTTACAAGGATGTAAAGTTAAAAAGGTCAAAGAAACGGGTTAAATTGAATGATCCCTCAGTTTTCCTTAAGGCTAGGGAGGCCATACTCGTACTGCCTTTGTCCAAGAGAAGAAAAACCTCCTTCAGTTTTTGCCCCCACCTGAAAGTGACAACAGTTGCAGTTCGAGTACCCAAGAGGATGGTGTTATGGACAGTAGAGCAGATGTGGACAAGCCCCCCTTCTTCTCTGTGGTTACTGCCCAGGTCCCAGGCTCTCGTCATCTCTGGCCTGGACAACTAAGCTGCTTAACTGGCCTATCTGACTCCTGTTTTTCCCTCTTCTAGCCTACCTTCCCTACAAGTGCTAACATCTCCCTAGGCCCTATGTTTGATAAGGTGACTTTTTTTGGAGCATCCAAATCATTGCTTATGGGATAAAACACGCTCTACTTAACCCCATATTTCCTTTTCCACAATCTGGCTGCAACCTACTTTCCCAAATTTGTCACACCATTTCCGTTGTGAAACTCTATATTCCAGACAATCAGACTCCTCTGTCTTTCCTGACTCCGTCCTGTTTCTTCTGCCTTCCTGAATCCACAAAGGCAGGCAGGTCCTCGTCTATTTCTTCCTCGTCTTCTCATCACTTCTTCCTGCCAAATCCCGAGCTGCTGCTTTCTTCCCTACTGCCTTCAACCTTCACCAGCTCCTAAGCACCCTTTTGAGCCATGGCATCTCTCCACACTCACTGTCTCCATTTCCTCTCCTCTCTCTTCTCAATGCTTGGCAATCTGGCTCCTGATCTCACCACTCCACTGACACTGCTCTCTCCAAGGTTATCAAGGATTTCTTAATTGCCAGCTTTGATGATTTCTTCCCCTAGTCCTCACACTTCCTCTTCTCACTGTTGCATTTGACACTGCTGACAGTCCTCCCCCTCCTGAATATTCTCTATATTCTGGGATTCCTGACACTATTCTCTCCTGGTTCTCCTCATAGCTATCTGACCATCTTCATCCTCAGTTTCTTCTGTTGTCTTATTAGTCATATGATGTCCCTTAACTCTAGGGGTCCCCCAAAACTCTTTCTTAGATCCTCTTCTAACTGAGCTCTCACTAATCTCATTAGCTTAGTTTAACTAACTAAGGTTTAACTAACCTTTCTACTCAGATGACTCACAGGTCTATACAACCAGCCCCAGTCTCTCCCCTGAGCTGCAGCTCTACAGCAACATTTGCCTACCTATTCAAACTAAATGTCTCAAAGAAATGTCAAATTTAGTAGATCAAACAGAACTGTATCTTTTTCTCTGTGGTGGGAGCAATATGTTAACTCCCACTCTTCCCCTTCCCCCTACACAAGTTAGGCTGGTTCTTCCTTAAAAAGGATTGAAACTATCCTTAATATTTGATTGGTTCAGGGTACTAAGGCTCAAGCAACTGACACAGCTTCCTGGTCACCTGAGTACAGAAAAGCAAGAAGAGGAAGGGCTGAAACTCCCCAAGGCTTCAAATAGCATCTAACAGCCAAATATACAACACTGGGAAACTGGGCTCAACTGAATCAAGGTTTTATCCCAGATGAACACCTCTAATTTGCTCTGAATGTCAACCCCTCTCTGGCTAAACGAATGGGTTAACTGTTAGGTAGATGATGACAAGTTCATTATATTCTATCCCACTTCTCACTCTCCTTCATCAGGTGCCAAATCTTACCCTTCCTATCTCCACAAGCATTCCCTCTATTTTCCCTATTCACTCAGTCACTATTTTAATTCAGACTGTTAACACTTCTGGCCTTGATTATTGTAAAAGCCTCTTAAATGGCCCCCATGCTTCAAACTATCCTACCCATCACTGTCAAAGACACTTTCCTTAAGCACAGATCTTACCATGTGCGCCCCCCCTACTCAACTCTATGAGCCCCCTATTGCTTCTAGGATAAGCTATAAAGCCCTTAGCAACCTGGCTTCAGCCTAGCTTTCTAGACTCACTGGACATAACTCTCCCTCCCACACACAAGGATCCAGTTAAACTGGCCTTCTCTTTGTACATCATGGTCTATCTCCCATTGCACCTTCACTTCATAGAATTCCTCTTTTCCTCCAAGATGCAATTCAAATACCACTGATCCCCACAATTGTAATCCTTCCCATACTATTTTGTATTTACTCTCTTTGTATTGGTGTAAAACTGGATGATGTTTAAGGTCTCTTCTAGTTATAAAATTATATGATTCTTTGTTGATCCCAGCCCCCTAATTTATCATTTTGTTAATCCTCTGACTAATAGGGTTATAATCCTTTTAGCTGTGAGTAAAAGCATCTTTTCCTTTTTGCCATTCTATAGGAATAGTTGACCATAGTTCATAGAATCATATAGAATCCCAGAGTTTGAGGGCTGGAAGGAACCTCCACAGTAATCTAGTCCAGCCCATATAGGAATTCCTACTATCACAGAGCCAAAAAGTGGTCATACAGTGTCTCTGCTTGAAAACTTCCAATTTACCACCTCTAAAAGCAGCCCACTCTGGACAGCTCTAATTGTTAGGTAACATCTCTTGACATGAAGTTTGAATTGACCTAATTTTTTTTTTTAACTTCTACCTGATGCTCTTGGTATGGACCACTGAGGCCAAAGAAAATACATTTCAACCTTCCTCCATAAGATAGTCCCACAAACACCTGATGATAACTATTATATCTCCTGAGAGTCCTTTTCTCCAGGATAAACATAGCCAATTCCTCCAGCCAATCCTTATATGTCATGGACTCAAGGCCTTTCACCATCCTGACTGCCTTTAGGATGTAGTATCTTCCATTTCCCAAGAACTTTCAAATGTCCCTCAAGGTGGCTCATGAATCATTTCTGCTGGCTCTTTCAGGACGTGAGGGTTGGTTTTATCTCCAGGTGACTTGAATTGATCAAGGGCAGGTAGGTACAATTACAATCTCCTATGAGATCAAACCCACCTCCTATATTAAATTCCCTACAAAATCTCTCAAACATTTGCACAAAGTAATTTTAAAATATCTTGCTTTCACATAACAACCCAGATATAATAGAGAGAGGAGTTCTAAACATCTGACTGTTCTCTGGGTACTTATAATGTTGTGTGTATAATTCTTTGGCACTGAGAACACACTTGTACCGTTACTTATATTTTCATGTATAAATTTTTTTTTCTTCTCTTGGATTGTAAGCTCTTTGAGAGCTGAGATTTTATTTTGCCTTTGTATTATCTCATAATGCCCAGTAGTGACTCCAGAAGGCATCTAGTCCAACCTCCTATCTACAACACATCCCCTTGAGGCCCAGTACCAAGGAGCAGATTCAATCCTGTAGTGACCACTCATGAGGCTGGACTAGTTTAGCAATGATTATAATGGGGAGAAATAATTAAGCTAACCTTTAGAGAAATCCATTAAAAGCTGGATCCATACCTCTTACCCTTCTTCTAGTCTTTCAAGTGTCCATAGGGTTCTGCCCCAGGGCCTCTTCTGTCTCTTCTCTATACTACTCCTATGATCTCATCAGCTCCTATGGAATTAATTACCATTTCTATGCTGATGATTCTCAAGTCTGCCTCTCCTGTGCCAATCTCTCTGCTTTTTGCATTTTTAATTTTGCATTTCCAATTGCCTTTCAGACACCTCAAATTGGATGGATGGTCAGTAGACATCTTAAACTCCACATGTCCATAACAAAACTCATTATCTTTTCCCCTAAACCCTCCCCAACTCCTACCTTTCCTGTTACCATAAAGAGCACCACCATCCTTCCAGCCCTGACTCAAAACCTAGGCATCAGCCTGGACTTCTCATTCTCTCTCAGCCCCCCATATCCAAGCTGCTGCCAAGGCCTATCGATTTTACCTTTGCCATAGCCCCTGAATATGTCCCCTTCTCTCCTCTCACACTGCCTCTATCCTGGTACAGGCCCTGATCATTCCAGACCTGGACCAGTATTACAGTCTGCTGTTGGGGAGGGCAGGAGGTTGGACTGTCTCAAGTCTCTCCCCACTTCAGTCCTTCCTCCATTCAGCCACCACAGTGATTTTCCTAAAGCACAGGCTCCATCATGTTATGTTCCTACTCAATAAATGCCACTGGCTCCCTATTGCCTTTGGGATCAAATATAAAATCCTCTGTTTTGCATTCTAAGTCCTTCGTAACCTGGCTTCCTCCTACCCTTCCAATCTTCTTACATTTTAATCCCCAACATGTATTCTCTACTCTAGTGACTCTGGTCTCCTTGATGTTCCATGAACAAGACACTCCATCTCTTGGCTCTGGGCATTGTGTCTGCCTGTCCTGCCTACATCTGCAGCACTCTTTCACCTCTGCCTCCTGGATTCCCTGGATTACTTTAAACCCCAATTAAAACCTTATCTTCTACAGGAAGCCTTTTCCAATCCTTCTCAATTCTAGTACCTTCATTCTGTATATAGCTTGTATTGTATGTACATATTTGTTTGCTTATTGTCATATCCCCTCCCCCCACTGTAAGCTCCTTGAGGTTGGTACCTGCTTTTTGTTTCTTTTTGTATCCTCCATACCCACCCACATAGTAGGTGCTTAAATGTTTGATGACCGCCTGATGTCATGGAATGGGAGTGGGGGGTGATACCATGCTGGATACCAGGGTGTCAGGCAAGAATATCTCTCCTCAACAATAATAACAGCTCCCACTTCCTTAAGACACCACTTCAGTATCAAAAGAGAAGAATCTTAGATTCAGAACCTGAAGTCGACTTTTATTTTTCCTAATTGTTTTTCTAATTTATTTCATCTACTGGGAAAAACAATAAGCCTTCATGGCCACCAAATACAGGAAGCTCAACTTGTCCACCTACTTTAACACCTTAATAGTTCTGATTGCTCTTCTCTCTTCCACTATGTAACTGACAACTGACTAATAGGATTATGGGCTCCATTCCAATAATTCAGCTTAGCTTCATGCCAGGAAAAAAAATGACAGCCCACACCTGAACTGCATGGCCTGGGAATGCATCCAATTATTAACTGAAGTCACTGTTATTACCCAACCTAATCAAAGGAGAAGCAGCTGTTAATCTTTGGTGGCCTGCAGTGCGCTGGCGGTCAGGCTCGATGAACTGTCTTTGTACTTGACTTTCTGTAGACAATAATGATGTCCTTTGTGATCAAGAAGAAGGGCTTCCTAGCCTCTCTTAGATAGAGGTAGCAGATGGGAAAACAACTGTTTGTATATTCATTAGCAAGAAAGGCTAGATTGGATCAGAGGTGGGCATCTCTAACACCTTTAGAAGCTACATTCAGAGATGATACATGCAAAGTTAGACTTTAACAAAAGTGAAAAGATTTTCAACATTTTTTTTTAAACACAGAACATCTTCCAAATATCTAAAGGAGGAATGACACTTCCCTTCTGGCATCTATACTTGTTTATCATAATTAGTTAAGAGGAGGCTCTAGATAAGCTAAAAGGAATTATTATTCTTTTAGCTTTATTGCTTTTACTTCTATTTGCTTTTAAAGCATCTCGGAAGCTTAAGCACAGAAGTGGCAAATCTATTTTCTAACTACCCGCAAACAATGTAAGAGGGAAAAAGTGACAAGGATTTTCTACTAGGCCTGGCTTATCAATTGCAAGCTTTTACACTTAAAAGGTTCGGGTTCTAAGGCTGGTGATATTTTAAGTATTTCAAGTGTGAAATTATAAACCTGTGGGAATGTGGTGAAGAAAGAGGTTGAAATCATAAAGTGCATATTCCAGGCTAAAGTAACTGGGTAAGAAGAATGAGACTGGAAAAGCTTTCATTAAATTACAGAAAGTTCTTTTGTGATGTTAATCAGGACCCGAAGGCTGAGAATGTCCTTTCCAGAGGGAGATGGCCCGGACCTCCCCTGACCAGATTGGTCTACATGGGGTCAGACAGGAGTTAGGAGGATAGGGGGAAGTGGGAGGACCAATATTCTTTCAATTTTTTAAAAGCAGTATAGAGATGACCACAGTGCAAGAGTCGGTGCATATATTAGTACCTCCTGGCGGGGGGGTAGTTCCCAATTTACACTTCATTGGCAGTCGGGTCCCAGGAGGATGGCTAACAACTTCTTCCTTCAGGGTTCTTGGGGAAACCCTGAGGGATAAGTTCCCAACAGGCATCTTCCATTGATTATAAGCTTTTAGAAAGAATATTTAACAAGCAGGTAGGGCAGCAAGAGTTGATAAAAAACACCTCCAAAGTTGGTGGCACACCTCTGCTCCCATAAATACACACTGGGGGGGGGGGCACTGGGCATAAAGTACCATGATCATGAGGCACACTTACAGACAAGATGTGTGGCCAAAAGAAGTAAAAAGACCTGACTGCTAGAAGTCCTTCAGCTCATAGCTGCTTGTTCTCTTGGGGGCCGGCTATCTCTCTGTGCCTGTGTTTGTCCTCAGCATCTCTCAGTTCCTGTATGAATGCACTGGCTCAGTATCTGAAGGCATGATCAATGAGAAAGGGGAACCCTTACCCTCTATTACAAGCATTAGTGAATGCCTCTCTTAAAACACTCTTAAAGTCGGGGAGCTCATGAAGCTTGAGCATTTTGCTGCTGGCCTGAAAGCTTCGGAATGAGCTTGCTTTGCTATACATGGATCCACAGGATGGGGCCAATTCTCAAAATATTTCTCACGTGATGCCAACGATCAAGCCCTTTATTCCCTCCAATTTGTTTAGAGTCTCTTTCCTACCTAGTTTATACCTTTGATTAACTGGTTGTTTGTATCCAGAAGCCTAGGCTTCTGTGTTTACATTAATTGGGGAGAGAGTTTCTAGGATCATCCTTACATGTTGCTTTTCTAATCAAAGAAAAGATTAAAAAATGACACAGTGATGGTGTACCAGTTATTACTGTGTTGCATGATAAGGAGGTACAAAAATTCAATTTAAAAAGCTCCCAACATTTATTAAGCTCCTACTATGTTCAAGGTTCTATAGATAATAAACTTCCAAAAGGCTTAACATCCAACAATTATGAATGAACGAATAAAAAAAGCATATTAAGTGTCTACTATAGGCCAAGCACTAAGGATACAAATAGAAAAAAAAATCCCAAAAAACAAAACAAGGCAGTCTCTACCTTCAGGAACCTCACACTAATTGGGGAAGACAATACATGAGCACTCCTGACAACACTGGTCCTCTTCCAGAATCAGAAAAGAAGGACAAACAACAGCTGGGGGGCAGATGGAAAGGCCTGGAAGTCCTAAGGGTATAGTGGTGGGATGGGCCCAGTAGATCAGATGAGAATGCATGGAGACAGGGGAGATAAGAAGGCTTCCTAGACATCCATTATCTCACTAGAAGGAACAGAGTTTCGGACCTCCCATTTTACCCAAAGAAGGTGAGCAGTCAAATAGCCAGGTGGGTTCTGGGCAATCCAGGGCTGAGGTATGGGACAAAGAGAAGGTAAAGAGAAGGCAAAATATACTTTCTTAAAGTAGATTCCTTTAAGTCTCAATTAAAATCATCTTCTACAAAAACTTTCCCTAACCCTCTTAATTCTAGTGTCTTCCTTTGATTAATCATTTCCTATTTGTCTTGTATATAGCTTGTTTGTTGTCTCCTTGAGGGTAAAGACTGTCTTTTGCCTCTTTTTGTATCCCTAGAGCTTGGCACAGGGCTTGGTGGATGATTTGACTTCAATGGGAATCTTCTGAAGACATTTTATACAATTATTCATTCCTCTATTTTTTTTCCGCTGTTGTACAAAATAATACAGCTCATAATTTTCTATCATTGATTGCTGAGATTTTACCAGTGAATATATATATATATACGTTCCACACTGGTGGTGTCTGTGGTTTCCATATCTCTCTCTTTGGCAAGGAGATCAAGTGTTTATGGGCCAAAATACTTTCTAGACTCTTTCGGCCACCATGTTGTACTAACTAATTTTCACTGGTTAAACTTCACCATTTTCTAAATTGGTGACAGTCTGTACAGTCAGGGTCTATTTTTTTATCCAGTTCGCATTTCTGATGTCAAGAACTTTTTAAAATAGGTCAAAAACCTTTAATAGCATGACATGCTTATGCTCATTTATATTACTTCTTATAATTAGCTAAGCTTCATCTTTGCTTTGACAAGTTAATAGTTAACATGCAGAGAACTGATTTGGAAATGGTTCACACCGGTAAGCAGGCATTTCTTGTCTGTTCAGTTGTAAGGAATGTTCCTACCTTCCTCTCTACCTCCACCCCCACCCCCTTTTTCTTTGGTATTTGCCTTGCTCAGTACCTGAGTCTCTTGAAGAAAGAATTAAAGACATATAGGCACAAGGCTGCATGTCACTCACAAGCTTTAGGACTCATTTGTTTCTTAATCTTGATCCATATTTTCCAACGTATTTCTGTTTTGCTTCTCTGTCTGCCTCTGTATTAAAGTCACTAAGTATTAAAAGAAGTATGTATGATTTTATTTGGAAGGTGCTTATTGTAATCAGTCCTGGAACATTCACTCTAGAGCCTCCTACAATAATCAATCAAAATAAGGATATTTATTATGCAGATTATGATATGCAGTTGGATACCCAATCCATAGAACCAGTCCATGAGGATATATGTACATGTATGTATATATCTTTGACTGACACTGCTGACTTTATTGTTAGGCATTTTCACTCTGTGATCTAGGGTTTTAGCTTTACACTGTCTTCTACTTCTAGAATCCCTTGCTCCCTTGACCAACTACAGTTCATCTCTTGAAAAACCTGATCCCTAGCAAAACTATCTACTTTCTCTTCTACTCACGTGCTGCTGAAATGAGCTGAGGTCATATAATTGTGCTGAATGGGTATATTATAAATTCACGCTATCCAACTTCAACTGTGCCTTCCCTCACTGTAGCATGGCAGCAACATTCTTTCCTATTTTATTCCTTATTTCATTTTTCATAAAAGTTTTTTCAAATCTTGTCTTTTCTCCTCAATTCTCTGACATCAGCACCCTCCATTCCAAACTGAGGCTCTTGCCTCTTACTTTTCTGAAAACA
The DNA here is from genome assembly GCA_011680675.1 of Gymnobelideus leadbeateri. Lineage (NCBI taxonomy): Eukaryota > Metazoa > Chordata > Mammalia > Diprotodontia > Petauridae > Gymnobelideus > Gymnobelideus leadbeateri. The sequence continues at coordinate 79,316 of WOXC01008773.1, read as the reverse complement.
AAACAAAAACAAAATCAAAACTGAGGCCATTTGCTATATGATTTCTTCTTATTTTCTCTTCATCTTAAAATCCTGTTACATTACTTTTCCTTTTCCCCAGTCTATGATAATAAGGTATGCCTTCTCCTTTCCACGGCCAACCACTTCTCATGTCCTTGATCGCACCCCCTCCCATCTTTTCCAGGAGACTACAGCCTCAATAATTCTCCACCCCTCTAATCTTCAACATCTCTCTCTCTCTCTCTCTCTCTCTCTCTCTCTCTCTCTCTCTCTCTCTCTCGATATACTGGTTCTTCCCTTAGTGCATTCAAACACATCCAAATGTCACCCATCCTTAAACAAAACAAATCTTCCCTAGGGCCTACTATTCCTTTAAGCTATCATCTCTTTCTTCCCTTTCTCAGTCAAACTCCTGGAACAAGTTGTGTACATTCCCTACCTCTATTTCCTTCCTTCTCACTATGAAACCTTTTGCAATCTAACTTCCAATCTTACCAGTCAACTGAAACTATTCTCTCCAAAGTCATCAGCTGCCAAGTCTTTTCTCAGTCTTACTCATCTGCTGCATTTTTTCACTTTTGGCCACCTTCTCAGTCTGGACAGTCTCCCCTCTCTGGGTTTTCTTGGCACTCCTCTTTCTTGGTTTACTGTGTCTGACTCCTCCTTCCCAGTCTCCTTTACTGGATCAACATCCATATTATATCTCCTAACTGGGGAGTGTCTGAGTAAACTGGGATGGATAAAGGTCATGTTCTTTGAGCTAGCTAGCCCTTAGTGCTATGATTAGGCATTAAGTAACTGGGCAGTTAGGTGGTCCAGTGGATAGAACATTGGGCTTCAAATCAGGAACCCTCATATTTCTGAATTCAAATTAAAATCTGACCTCAGACACTTACTTGCTGTGTGATCCTGGGCAAATCACTTACCCCTATTTGCCCCAGTTTCCTCATCTATAAAATGGACTGGAGAAGAAAATGGCAAACCACTCTAGTACCTGTGCCAAGGAAAACTCCAAATGGGGTCACAGAGAGTTGGACCTGACTGAACAACACTGGGCAGTATGGCATAAGAGAAAAAGCAATGGCTTCGTCATCAGAGATCTAGATCCCAACCATGATTATGAAAAGCTCACCCTCGCTTCCAGAATAACCTTGAATAAGTAACAACTTTAATTTCCGAGGCTTCAGTGAGGCGAGCTTTAAGGCCTCTTTCAGCACACAAACAATACACTTAGGAGGCGTGTACAGATTTGATCATCATGCTATAAATAACAGTTTAGAAAAAGCCACTCAGGTCTTTATGGATAGAAAACTATCTCGCCAAAGTCTACATTTAAATCAGATAAGTAGTTTATTAAATTTGTTTCTATGGCACTTGTTACAAAGATGTTAGATGAGACTTAAAAAGTCCTTTATCAAATGTCCTCAGCAGTCTAATTCCCACATGTCCCTAGACATCAGCCTAGCAATTTATCACTGGTTCTGACAGGAAGACCATTAATGTATTATTCATAAGTATATTATACATTTTACTGCTTGTATAGAGAGAACTTAATTCATGAATGTATCAATGCTAGTAAGAATTTAGTGTGAATTATGCAGAAAAAATCATGTAATGTACTTCTGACAAGTAATTTACATAGCATTTCTATTCATCAAAATAGGCTACTTGAGGTACAATACTACTTGATAGTTAATTTATTAAATGAATTTATACAGTGTTTCATATTCTCCAAAATCTAAGATGCCTTGGAATTGACTTTCATTGAAACAATTTCAAATATTGACTAGAAACATCAGTCTCTGAAGGACAATACTATAAAAAATTAGAAAAAGAAGTTAAGATGACAATAGATAATTCACACTTTAAGTGGGAGATTTACTTACTGAGAACAAATTAACTCAGCGTGTATCTGGTAGAAAAGGAAGATATTTTTAATTATTGCAAAGTCACTGACACATTGACACAGATACATCTATTATATGAACAAAAATTTCAATGTTGAGCCTACTTCCCCAACCATATCTACATAAAACTTCCCTTATAATTAGGAATATTATTTTTGTCAAATGTTACCTTTAAAAGAGGGGAAAAAAGTGACATAGCAACAAAAAATTAATTTGAGGGCCCTTCTAGTCAAACTTAATTTTGTGGCACTAAAAAATATGTCTGCGTATATATACATATACATATATATATATATATGTGTGTGTGTGTGTATACACATATATATGTATATGTATACACACATACACATATATATGCATGTGTATATGTATATATTTACATATAGAGCATTGTAACTATTTCTCCAAGAGCCTGAAAGTTGGGTCCTTGTCCAAATAACCTGTTGCATGATCCCTCCCAGTGCATAGTTCCACACTAGTTGCAGCTCAATGTTATTATCCCCCATCCCAAACTTTCCACTTACACACCACTATCTGAAACCTTGGGACAGCTCCTCCCCCAGGGGAGCTGAGGGTTGAAAAGGTCCAGACTCCCGGGCCACCTTCCAGGACTGGCATAGTTGGCCTGCTCCACGTCCACATGAGCTGCCTCACCCTCTACGGATGAAGATAACCTGCCTAAACTCTTTCCTTTATGCTTAACATACTCCCACGATGTCATGCCCTTCACAGACCAGTGATTCTGAAACCTGACACCTTGTTGTATATCTTGTGGCTTGCTCCCTTATTCCTATACCCTTACATTCAATGCCTTTCTAACACCCCACCCACAATATACCCATCCCTTCCACTATGTTCTGCCTTTCATTTGGCATGGTTATATTAATCTTTTCTTTGGGGGGAAATGGGGCCAGGGTAGAGAGAGGAACTGGCTAGGAGAGGCTTAGTCCATTCGGGGCTGCTGAGCAGGTAAGGATCTTATTGGAAACATTCTGAACTACAGGTTTGGGTGATGCTTAGTGGGAGGAGTCAAAAATAAAAAAATAACAGATAAAGGCATTAAAGTGAACATATCTCCCACAGGTATTTCTGCTGTGGAAGGGATTAAAAAGAAAATAATCAAGAACAGTGTCATGTGATAGGCAAGTGTCCCAAGGAAATACTATTTTTTCATTTTTCAAAATCACAGAATCTCAGAGTTAGAAAGGCTCCCAGTGACCACCTAGTTTCCTATACCTGAAAGGAATCCCTACTGCAACATGCCTGACAAGTGGTCACCTAACCTCTGCTTTGAGACAGACAGAGAGTGAGACAGAGACAGACAGTGAGACAGAGATATTTTTGTGAAATCTTTAGAAAGATTTTCCTGACACGAAGCCTAAACTGATCCTTTTGTAATTTCTACTCACTGTTCTTGGTTCTGTTCTCTGGAGCTAAACAAAACAATGCTAAATTCCTTTTATAGAATCCAAACATCCATTAAAAAATCTTTTGGGATCTGCTGCCAAAAAAAGGTTTTTCCCACCAATACTTTCCCAGTGATGCTATATGGCTTGACAATTATGTATCAATTCAATTACAGAAAACAAACTAATTCAGAGCTGTAGTTAACTCAAATGGCAATGGAAAGACAGATGGTGAGTGCTAGTAGGCTGCATCAGATCATCAGCTTTTGCTTGTTTATGAGAAGTGGTAGAAAAGACATCAAGGACGCCTACAAGTAGAAAAGGAGGGGAGTGGGGCATGTAGAGAGATTGTGGGATAGCAGCTGGATAGGCTGTGCTCCACTGAGATCCATGAAATAATAAAAGAACCAGAGGAATGCTTCTAGCATTTTATTAGGCACATTCTCTACAATGTGTCCACAAGTCGAAAAGACTGATAAAGGAGTAATACGATAGATCATGGATCCAGAGAAATAACAGAGTGTATTTAAAAAGCTTTATACCAGATCTTTCACATAATTCCTGGTAAGCAAATTATACTTTAAGAGTCCATGATTTCATCGGTCTTATATGGTGGTTTCATAAGTTGCTGTGACTGAAAAACTTTTGTCTCTAGGATCAAATGGAAAGATTTCCAAGGCCCATACCATCCCCTCTCCACTCCCACAATTTAGCACCAAACTCACTGTTCACCCATTATTCTCCTTTCACTTAATTCTAAAATTCAACCAAACTAAAACGCAAGCTATTCTTTAATCTGTCCTGTTCTCCCTATAACCATCCCTCCTCTCTGATAGCCTTCTCTTCCTTAGAGATTTAGTACAAGACCCTTTGTAATTCCCTAGCTAGAAGTGATTTTCCTCTCAGAACACTTTTGTTCCTCTTTCTGTTGCCCCATTACATTCTATCTTGCATCATGGGAGAAGCACAGTATTAGAATAGAATGAGTGCTAGATTTCAAGTCAAGAGAGACCTCAGAGTGAATCTCATTACCAGCACTTACCAGATACATGATGCCAGGCAAATCATGTTACTCTCCTGGAACCTCAATTTCTTCATCAGGAGATGAAACAGAGATGAAAATATTTACACTGCCTGCTTCTTCACAAGACAATTATGAGGAAAGTGCTTTGAAAAACTAAAAGTGTTATATAAATGTGAAGTCCTCCATACTCATCATAGATTAAAGATTTAGAGTTAGAAGGGCCTTTGGAGGTCATCAAATACATTTTACAGATAAGGGAACTGAGGCCCAGAGACTTGCACAATGTTCATATCATTTGTGCATTTATCATATTCCTACATTAGACGATAAGCATCCAAAGATCCTGGAATATTATTTAGTGAAGTTCAAAGATTAAGCATCATTCAGCTGATGGTGTTTCCCCCCAAATTATCTAATGGTCTCTTAATTACCAAATCTCTGACCATGTTTTCCTCTTGGGTTATCACAATCCAACTCTTTCTTGGCTCTCTCCTCTTCTTTTTGCTGGATCATCCATTACCCATCACTTATGGTGGGGCTTGCTTTCTTCTCCAGAATCTCCATGTAGGGACCTCATTGGTTGCCACACATTTAATCATCACTGTTATATCCCTAGATCCGTTATGTCCAGCCTGACTCTCCCTACTGAGCTCTAACACCGCCTGGGTCTTTCCCAACATTTATTAAGCACTTATTATGTGCCAGGGCATTTAAGTGCTGGGGTTACAAAAACAGGCAAAAGACAGTCACACACCCCCACCAAGGAGCACATAATCATAATTTATTTATGCTTAGCATTCATTTTTTTTTTTAAATTTGAGTTCTAAATTCTCTCCCTCCCTCCCATCCTTCCCCTAGCCATGGAGAAGGCAAGAGATGTGATTATACATAGGAAATCATACAAAACCTTTCCATATTGGCCATGTTGCAAAAAAAAAAAAAAAGGAAAGAAAAAGAAAACTAAAAAATTATGCTTCCATCTGCATTCAGACTCCATCAGTTCTTCTCTGGAGGTGCACAGCAATCTTCTTCACGAGTCCTTCTGGATTGTCTTGGATCACTGCGCTTCTGAGAATAGCTAAGTCACTTCCAGTTGATCATCACACAATGCTGCTGTTATAGCATGTATGATGCTCTCCTGGGTTCTGCTTGCTTCACTTTCTACTGGTTTTCAAACTGAATGTTCCGTAGGCATCTCAAACTCAATATATTAAAAGCAAAGATCATTTTCTTGCCCCCAAATCCATCCCACCCCTCTTCCAAGTGGAAAGGTATGCCCTGTTTAGATCTCCACAAGGCAAAAGGCTGATCTGGGCAAAGACCAAGACATCTGTCCTTTGTTAAGAGGTCTTACTAGGGGACAGCCACACACGCTGACTTACCTCCGGGTCATGCAGGTTGGTAACTGTGCTGTCATTTCTGACTTTTCACTTTCCTTCACCCATGTATCCAGCCACTTGTCCTTGTCCCATTCGTGTTTTAACCTTCACAACATCCCTGGCCTGCCATTCATGTAAGTCGCCACCCTACTTGAGGCCAAGTAGCCTCTGACTTGGAGTACTGTACCGGCCTCCTAACCCAATGGATCTGCTTCTCTCACCACTCTCCCTTCTCTAGCCCATCTCCCAAATAGCTCTCACTGAGATTTTCTTAAAGTACACATCTCACCGTGTGCCCTTAGGCTCAGGTGTAAACTCCATAGTCTGGCATTTCAGGTCCTTCAAACCTGGTCCCAACAGGCTATTCCCTTTTATAGCCTGTAATCCAGGCCGTTGATATGCCTCCTTGCCTTTGCACTGGCTGGCCTCCCTCATCTCCCATCATCTCAGCCACAGAGAAACCTTAGCCTCCTTCAATACTCAGCTCATCTGCTACCTTCCAGAGGAAGACCTTCCTGATCCTCATAATTACCTTGGATATAGCTTTCTATGTATATACTACTTCTCTACATAGTGCAGAGACTATTTTACTCCTTTGCATCCCTGGAACTTTAGCACAGAGAATAGCACAAAGCAATGATTAAAAAAATCTCATTGATTGATAGAGAGTAGAGAGGGAATGAGTTCTAGGTAGGAAGCTAAGCATGTACAGAGGCTGATAGGGAATAAAAATTATGTTAGTGAGAAGGGGGTGTGAAGACAGTGTTGGAGAAGACAGAATTCTAGGAGATCTCCATACAAATGGCAATGGGGGGCTACTGTAATAATGCTAACACATTTATACAGTATTTTTCCCATAACAACTCTGTGAGACAGGCAGTTCAGCTATTGTTATACCCATTTTATAGAGGAAAAACCAAAGCCTGGAGAGTTCAGTGACTTATTCTGGCGCACAAACCTAGAAAGTATCAGAACTAGAATTTTAACAGATTTCTTGTTTCCAAGCCCTACCACAACATGGAGCTTTAATTCAGACACTGAAGATCATTAAAAAACAGAATGCCAAGATAAATTCTGGAGGATGCCATAGATCTATTGATTTCACTGCTAGGAATTTGACAGACACAATTTAATAGATACAGCTATAAACCCCACATTTATCTGTGATCCATGGGTATGTAAACATTTACACCATGCTTACTCTGGGACACATCTGAATTTAGTGAGAGGGAAGTTTCAATTAGTTATGGTAATTACTATAGGATCACAGGATGTACAGCTATAAGGGCTTTAGAAATTGTGACCAGCCATCCTTAATCATTCAGACTCTGATTCCCATGCTTCTGCTGCCTTCTCCCTCAGCTCCTGCCACCCCTTTCTCCTATTAGCCAGTTCCTCCTGAAGCCTCCATTTTGAGGAAGGGTCCAGAGCAGTCATCCGATTTCCTTTTCCAAATTTCCCTACCAACCCTTCCCAAATACTTCCCCTCCAAGCTCCTTTCCTTTGTCAGTTTCCCCATTAAAATGTGAATTCTTGGGGTGGCTAGGTGGCGCAGTAAGTAGAGCGCTGGCCCTGGAGTCAGAAGGACCTTAGTTCGGATCCAGCCTCAGACACTTAACACACACAAACAAAAACCTAGCCGTGTGACCTTGGGCAAGTTACTTAACCCCAACTGCCCTCCAAAAAGCCAAAAAAAAAAAAAAGAGAGAATGTGAATTCTTTGAGGCAAATTACTTTCTTTTGCTAGTATGACTATCTTGGGTGCTTAGCACAAAGCCAGGCACCAAGTAAGCATTTCACAAACGCTGATTCGTTTTAGATTATCCAGTTCAATCCCTTAATTTTGCCAGGGAGGAGACTTAAGCTCAATAATTTGTCTGTAATCATATTGGTAAGAAATTGGATTACTATCCTACGAAGACTTCAGACATCATCTAATTTAACTCTCTTCTATTATAAATGTGGAAAATAAGTCCCGGAGATGAGAAGTAATATTTCCAAGGCCATACAACAATCAGAGCGAGGATTTTAACTCGAGCCTCCTTAATCCAAATTCAGGGCTCTTTCTGCAGAGCCACACACTTTCTATAGAACAGAGCATGATTAAGGACCCCAGTCATACATACCAGAGACCCCCACATGTGTTTACCTAGCACCCAAAGGCATTCTCTTCTTTAATTTTCTGCCTAAACCTTGATCTGATCTAGGAAAAAGCAAAACGAAACAAAACAAGATACATAAATGAGATTCTCCAAGCACATTCATCCTCTGAGCTTGATTTTTACATTTATAGTGAATTAGGCCCTTTCATCTTTCAGACCTGATCACTAAAAGGACCCATTCTAGATAAGACTAATCTAGAGTCTTTACAGTACCTAGTTTAAAAAAAATGTTCTATTAATCTTTCCATGTGCCAATTGGTCACTCTAGTGAATAGGCCTGACAGTCTGCAGATTAAAATATAAACAGTGGGCTGGACTCTGGAACATTGAGGCCAACCATTTCTGACAGGCTCTACAATGTGATAAACACCGTCTGTCTACAGTTCCCCTGTATTTGAAAGTTACGACAAACATTTTCCTGAAATGTAAATAACTGACATCATGACTGGTGAAGCAGTGGGCTGCAAATTTATCTAAAATCAAGAAAAAAAAATCTTGTTTGACACTAAATAAACCATTAGTGGTCACTGAGGGAGCAGCATTTGGAGGTCATAAGTGTTGTATCAAAGATACCCAGGTTATTCACTTAGTTGAAGCATGTTCAAAGCATTTTGAAAAACAAAAGGTAAAAATTAGGAATCAAAGAATGATGGTCAATTTATCCTTTTTCTCTGAAAAATATTTTTAAGTCAAAGCATAACAATGAAATGTAAATTAACTTGAACTTCAGAGTTCTGGCTGATTATTGAACAGAAATGGAAAACAGGCCTAGAACAATAATTCTGTAGCAAAAGAGTAAATTATCATTCTTTTCCCTCTTAAAAAAATGAAGGATAAATAATTTAAAATCACACTGGAATGGGTTTTTACATTAAAGCTATTCATCTCTAGATAAGCAATGAGGCTCAATAGAAAGGCTGCTGGATATCAAATCCCTCTTTCCAAGGAGTAGGCTGCCTTCCCTCTCTAACCCTCCGTTTGCCCATGTGTTGGAGCAGAAGATCTCTGAGGGCTTTTCCAGTTCTAAATTCTCAGGTATTCAAAAACATTTCTTTTCATTCTCTTCTGATTTGTCCCTTTCGGTGCCACCCACTTGGGGGGGCAAGAAACCCTTTACTACTGCATCCCCTTCCTTATCTATCCTTTGGGTTCATTCAGAATCCTTTGCAATCTATCTTTTAACTCAACCAATTAAAAGGAAACTGTCTCAAAGACTCCCAACAATTTTTTACGGCTAAACCTGACAGCCTTTTAGTCTTCACCTAAATTAGTTGAGCCTAAAGAGCAGATCAGAGTAGGGGATAAAGAGCCTGCTATGTCCTGAAGATCAGGTTCAAATCCTGCCTCTGACACATTAGCTGTGTAATCTTAGGGAATCATAAATGGTCTTTAAAATTTTTGGTTTTCTCTTCTATAAAATTGGAAATAGCAGCAGCTGTACTACTGACTACAGCTGCGTGGTGCAATGGATAATGCATTGGGTCTGAAGTTGGGAGGACCTGAGTTCAAATTTGAATTCAGACTCATTTTAATAGCTATGTGACCCTGGACAAGTCACTTAACCCTGTTTGCCTCAGTTGCATCATCTGTAAAATGAGCTGGAGAAAGAAATGGCAAACCACTGCAGTATCTTTGCCAAGAAAACCCCAAATGGGGCCAGACCCCACTGAAACATCAGAACAACAAAAGTACTTTCCGTGCAGGCCGGTGGTGAAGCTTATCTGCCTATAGCACAGCCCTGTCACTTTCCGGCTCAAAACTCTTATGGTGCCATATTTATCATGCCCTCACCCTGGCATTTAAAGTCCTGCCACAGTCCTGCCAAGTAATGTCACAGATTACAGGGTTTAAAGCTGGGAGAAACCCAAGGAATTACCAGGTACAATGCCTTTGTTGTAGGGATCAGGGGTCCGTGTGGGAGGCCTCTGTCTCTGCACTGCCAATGCCACAAGGAGCATGGGCTTCTCCTTTGTGTGACTTCACTACATCCACAAGGCTCTGAATGAAGGAATTACTGCCAGTTCTTTTGAATGGAGTGGAGAGGTTTATCCAAAAGATAATGACATGGGGGCTGTTCTTTGGGGCCTCCAATCCACCTTTCACACAGCTGCTAAAAGAGGCTTCCTAATAATCTGACAAAAGACCTGGCTGCAGCCATCCTCCCAGGCTCATTTCCCTCTTCTCCTCCTTATATGTCCACACTCCAGCCAAGCTCTTGCTCTCATCCTCTATTCTGCCTTCACTTGTACTCTAGCCTGGAGACCAGAACACACTTTTATTTCTGCCTATTGAACTCCTTCATTTGTTCAAAAGCCCAGCTTAGTTGCTGCCACCTCCAAGAAACTTTCCTTGATCCTCCCACTGAAAGTGAGCACTCTTTCCTCAAATAATATAAGCAGAACTCTGGGCCTTTCCTTTGCCTCTGTTTCCCCCCACCCTGGAGTCTTCTGGGAAAGGGGCTGTGCCATTTTTGGTCTTTGTATTCCACAGCAGTGTCCTGAACAGAGTAAATACTTAAGAAACATCTACTGAATTGAGAAGGTTTGAAGAAAAGTGACTTCAATAAGAGCACACAATCAGGCTGAATGTCTTTGGAGTCTCACTCTGACATCTTATAGCAGCACTCAGGCTGCAGCCCAAGGACCTCCAAAAGTAACACTCTGTGGTCTCCAAAAAAAGCACCAGATCTTCAATCAAGGAAACTGGGTTCCCATCCCAGGTCCAATGCTCTGACCAAGGGAATTTTGAAAAGTCCCAGGAGTGCCAAGAAGACTCAGTCTCCTCATCTACAAAGTCCCAATGTGTTTGCTCCACCTAACTGACAGGGCTGTGTCTGAAAATGAAATAAAGTGGCAAGTGATTACTGTAACATACCAACACAACAATGGAAGTGAGAAGTGTGTTGGTAGGACATGAGGTTGCCTCTTGCCAGAAGCCCCTAATTCCCACGAATGGCTTTATTTAAACCACCTTTATTCTACAGAGCAATGAAAGAGACTTCAGTTATCATCCTTAATACTATGGCTTTGTAGACAACTTTTTCCTCTCTGTGGCACCTCTGAAGACGAGGCTATGATTCTTTCACTGGAGTCGTATGTTTCCATTCATTTTCATTGCTCTCCATTTAGGTGCCAGGTTTTTTCATGGTCTAACACATTGCAGGACATTCCCTGGGGGAGAAGATTTACTTTGTGTTGAAGGTGACCCCTGCTCAAGGTTCTTAGATGACTTCCCCTCCAGCAGGTATTGTGGGAAAGGCCTGTAGGGAGGGGCAGGGAGGTCTGCTGGGAGACACTGAGGCTATGCCTACCCTGTCTAGCTCTTGGTTGCCTCCTTTGTAAAATGAACAGGGTGAAAGTGAGGAGGCAGGAGAGTACAGGGAAAGATTCCTGGAAGCAGGAGCCTTCAGTTTGAATCCAGTCACCCCCACTAACCATCTGTTTGACCTGGACCATGAACTCCATCCTCTTTTGTGTCTTCAGCTGCAGAATAAAGGACTTGGACTAGAGGGTCTCTGAAGGTCTCCCCAATTCTAGATGTGGTAACTTTAAGATCCCTTCTGGTGCTAAAATTCTGTGGTTCTCTGCGATCCTTTCAATGGCTCATAAAATTACACAGGGTATAACTTACATAAATTTCAGATAAGGAAATCTGATGAACTAAAAAGATGATTACAGGGTTTTACTGTCAATTTTCAAAATAAGTCAGAATGAAATACAATTTCTGAAGCTTCCTCTTGGTTAAAATCTTTCCCCTGTGTTTCACAAAGTATTTTGGTTTTGTTTTTCTAAATCTCTCTAATACATTTGCCATGTATTATTAGGTATAATATTTATTTGTATTGATCTAGCATTCCTCTATTAAATGATCAGCTTCAGGAGAGCAGGTTCTATCTTATATAAATTTCACATTTCCTCTAGGTATAGAACTTTGTACATAGTAGTAAATATTTGTTGTTGAATTATTTTTGAGCAAAATGAAATGCAACACTGACTCAATTTAAACTTTTTTCAATTAATAAGAATTTCCTTTCTCTTCATGTTCTACTAAAAAAATCCCTGTCATAAATATACATAGTCAACCAAACAAAATTCTCATATTGTCCAGGTAAAAATTGTATGTTCTATTCTGCATATTTACTCATCTCCTCCCAGTCAAAAAGCCAGTGGGCATTCTTCATTGTGGGTCTTTGGGAGTCATGGTTGGACACTTTTTGACCAGGTTCTTAATTCTTTCAAACTTGTTTGTCTTTACAATGTTGCTAGTTTATAAATTGTTCTTCTACATCAGTTCATACAAATCCTTCCAGGCTTTTCTGAACACATTCCTTGCATCATTTCTTACAGATTAAGAGTTTTCCAAAACACTATTACACCATGATCTACTCAGCTTTTCTCTGACTGATGGTCATCTCTTTTGTCTCTAGTTTTTGTTTGTTTTTCCCTCCATCACAGAAAGAGTTCTTATACAAATTCTGGACATATGGGCCTTTTTCCATCTTCTTTGGTTTCTTTGGGGTCAGGCCTCATATTTTGTGAAGGGGTGTGCACAGTGTTAGTAACTGTTTGGCCATAGCTCCAATTTCTATTTCTAGAACAATTGCAGCCAGCAATCAGACCAGTCTACTAGAAAAAAGAAACTGGAAGTTCAGTAAGAGAACCTCAAAGGGAAAATGAGTTCTTTAAGAAAAAAAATGCTTGTTAATTGAAAAAAGTTTAAACTGATTTAGGTAGGCTGCCTTTTTTTTTTTTATCTTAGACTGGTCATTTTTTTCTGAGTCTGCAAAATGAGGATGGCTAGACTACACACTTCTAAGAATCCTTCCAGCTAGAGATCCCAAGGAACTTCTATGCTATGTTTGCATTTGTTCTTGTGGTTGTTTAAAAGACACTATTCATTAGCATAGGAAAGTCATTTAACATGGAGAAAGGCACAATTGTAGGGAACCCTGTTTTTCCTTAGGGCTTTAAAAAAAAAAAATCCAACCCCAGTCATCAGCAGAGGTAAATCCATGTGCCCAGGAACATACACTAGCCTGGTTTTCCTCCTTTCCTTATTCCTGTACATCCTGACATATTTTTATTCTCTCTGGGGAAATTCAATTAACAGTGTCTGTCTCCTTCTCTTTGTCAATGACTGACACTGTAAAGATTCTTTTCACCTGCACAGTGGCAAGTGAGGGGGCCACTGACTTAACTCCCAAGTTAACAAGGGAATTACTGACCACTTCTATAAATGACTATCTATGTCTATAAATGACTATCTATGTCCCTTGTCATAAACACAATGACAGCTACTGAAATCAATCTTTCATGACCTTATTGATTAGGACACTTAGAAATAATGAGACTTCACTGGTGGCAGAGTAATGCTTAAAAAAAAGAAAAAACCCCACCAAAATGGGGCCTTTCCTATTAATGTGGCCAAATTTATCTTCCTTTTACCCTTTTCCCATTACAGTTTTCTACCTAGGAACAAAAGTGCTAAAAATTTAATAATTTTATTTGTGTTTAATGTAATTTTTCTTAGCATTTTCTAGAAACATTTCATTAAAAGAGCAGATAGGCACACTATTAGTTACTGGCTGCTATCATATAAATCTGTTATAACAAGATTTACTTTCAATACAGGAAATAAAGGCAAGTCCCGGAATTTTTCAAAGGAAATAACTTTTTGGTAAAACTGTTTGGAATACCCAAAACAAATTCCCAGTAGCTGGAATAGGGAAAAACAGCAAATAAGCTCATTGATCTTCCTGTTTACAGGCCAGAAAAATCACATTTTAAAGCAAAGTATCACAGAATCAGCTAGAAAGGACCACGGTTAGACTTTTTCATTTTACAAGAGGTCACAGAGCTTATGGATGAACAAAGCCAGAACTAGGGCTCAGGTTTTCTCTCTATCAGGTAGGGTTTTTCCAACTGGATTACTCAGGAAGCCTCTTACTACTGATTCTTTCCACTTAAATTCTCTTTTGAAGCTCTTTTAGGCTTCGATTTTATGATGCTTCAAAACCACATGAAAGTGCTGTGGCTTCTTGTTATAGGATAAAGCAAAATTACTTCAACATGCCATTTAGGGCTCTATACAATCTGTCCCAGTGATAGCTTTCCCATTCTCCTCCACTTCAGGAGAGAGGTGCTCTCCAAATGTACCTTTTATGTTTTCATTTCCACTCTTTTTGCTCTATCAATATTTATTAAGTGCCTACTATGTGAAATACTACCCATCTTTGAAACAATGAGTGAAAAAATATTTATTTTTTTGGCTAGGTATGGTGTTAAGAGCTTGGGGATACAATTACAAAAAGTGTGACAGTTCCTGCACTTAGGAAGCTTACATTCTGATAAGGGGAGGCAGTACACACACACACACACACACACACACACACACACACACACACGCACACACGCACTCTCTCTCTCTCCCCCTAACTAAACAAGCAAAGTATCTTTTTTTTTCTTTTTTGTAGGGCAACTGGGATTAAGTAACTTGCCCAAGGTCACACGGCTAGGTTTTTGTTTGTGTGTGTTAAGTGTCTGAGGCCGGATCTGAACTCAGGTCCTTCTGACTCCAGGGCTGGTGCTCCACTCACTGCACCCACCTAGCCGCCCCCAACAAGCAAAGTATCTTGAAGGCAAGGGATTGTGTTTCATAATTCTGTATTCCAAAAACATTTCTTGTCTTGCTTTTACTAACAAAATTCATAGGCCAAAGACTATGTAGAATATTTTGTGGGTTTCTATTCTATCAGTAAGTAGACTGCTTTCTGCAAACCTTACCACTCTTCAATGGAGGTGGGAATGTATGAGATATCCTAGAAACAATGTGTAAATTAGCTTGCTTGAAGTAAAGGGTTTACCTTGGAGGAACAAAAGATAAACTGGTAAGCTACAGCTGGACAAAATGTGAAAGGTCTTAAATGCCAGACTAAAGCTTTTATGCTTCATTCTACAAGCAACAGGGAGATATGGAAGTTTTTCAGTAGAGGAACTGAAATGACCAGGGTATTTTAAAAAAACAAGTAAGGGAAATTAGTCTGGGGGAAGTCTGAGAGATGAAACATAAAGAAAAGATACAAGAAGCAGAGATACTTAAAAGGAAACACTCTAGGTATAGGAAATAAAGGCTTAAAATAGGGAGAAATAATGGGAATTGATCATGGGATCACAACATTTGGGAACAAAGATTTAGAACTAGATGTGTGAAGATCAATCAGTGCACTGGTCCATTCAACAGATGAGAAAATAAGACCAAGAGAGGTTAAATTATTTTATTTAGGTTACACAGTAAATGACATTATTATATTTCTAATCCAGATCTCCTGACATTAAATCCAAGAAGAGTTTAATGGAAGATACAAAGGAAGGACAGAAAGTACTTTGTTTAGGGAGAAGTGACAGGCAACTGTGAGGTTTCTATCCTAGCTGACCAGGAGGAAAATGGTATTACTGATAGGAACAGGGTTAATTCTCCTTCATATGATAATGTGAATGATATTCTATGACAGATTATTTCCAGTTTATCAATAATTGTGATCCAAAAATACCCTGATGGGTCAGAATAAAGTGTTAAATATGATGATGATGATGATAAACATTCCCCCCCACACCAAGACTAACCCATCAGCCATATCATGAGGGGAATGCAGCAGCAAATTATGTGAATGTCAGTCAGGATGATGCATAGTGAGGACTTTGTGTGCCCTGAGATTACTATGATAGCTATAGCTATGAAGGACTTCCAAGAACCCTACAATGTTGATCAATTATACCCAGGAAATAAATTATGAACCAAGTCAGTAGGATGGAACTTTTCCTAGGAATCTAAGAAGCAGATTGGGTGGCACAGGGTTTGCAGGATGGCCCTACTCAAAACTATCATAATAGTCATCTTGACACAGACAATAGTGAGTAGCATTCCTTTTGCTCTATTCCACCAAGAAAGCATGATGCATGAAGTAAATTTTAAAATAGCAATATTTAACTTGTTGGATATGTTTCAGTACAGATAGCACTGACTACTAAACTAGGCAAACCACAAATGTAGATGAAAACATACTGAAGACAATATAACAAAATTGGAAATAGTTCTCGCTAAGCAAGGGCTTCATATCACTTTTTGGCAATAGTACTCTTAGTTCCAAGTCACACGATAATATACTGCTGATCAGTTTGGGGAATCATAAAATATAACTCCATCCTTAAGCTTAGATTAAAGGAGGAGCTATGAAAATCTGAAGACCCAAGATCACTGAAAATTTTTACTTAATGCAAATTCTAGAAATTATATCAATAATTTAAAAGATGACAAAAACAGCACTGAAGTCTCAAATGACTTGTAAAAAGAGATGAGCATATTTAAATAGAAATTCTAAAAAGGCCTTTTTGAGTTTGATGGCATGACTCCATCTAGCAAATCAATAAGGAAACATAACTATCACTCTTTGCAGATCATATGATGGTATACTGAGAGAATCCTAGAGAATCAACTAAGAAGCTAGGTGAAATATTAACAACTTTAGAAAAGTTGCACAATATAAAATGAACCCATAGAAATCACTAGCATTTCTCCAGCAGCAAGAGATAAAAAGAGAAATTCCATTTAAAATAATTATAGATAATATAAAATACTTGGATATATATCTATATATCCTATATATATATATATATATATAACTATAATAACACAATTACAAAACACTTTTCACATAAAGTCAGATTTAAACAACTGGAAAAATATTAATTGCTCATGGGTAGGCCAAGTAATATAAGTTAATCTACTTATTCAGTACTATACCAATCAACCTACCAAAAATTATTTTATAGAGCTAGAAAAAATAATAACAAAATTCATCTGGAAGAACAAAAAGGTCAAGCTTATCAAGGCAATTAATGAAAAAAAATGTGAAGGAAGGTGGCCTAGGTGTTATCAGATCTCAAATTATATTATAAAGCGGTAATCATCAAAAGAATCTGGTACTTGCTAAGAAATAATGAATCAATGGAATAGATTAAGTACAATACATTACACTAAATGACTTAGTGTTTGATAAACCCAAAGATCCAAGCTTTGGGGACAAAAACTCATTACCTAACTAAAACTGCTGGAATAACTAGAAAACAGTATGGCAGAAAGTAGGTACAGACTAACATCTCATACTCTCTATTGAGTTAAAATGGGTACATGATTTAGACATAAAGGAGCAAATTAGGGGAGCATGGAATACTTTACCTGTCACATTCATGTATAAGGGAAGAATTTAGGCCCAAATAAGATATAGAGAATATTATAAAGTGTAAATGGATAATTTTGATAATATTAAAAAGGTTTTGAAAAAAAAAAAACTAGAAAAGGGGGCGGCTAGGTGGCGCAGTAAGAGCGCTCGCCTCGGAGTTGGGATGACCCGAGATTGAATCCAGCCTCAGAAAATGAGCACCCACACACAAATAATGACTAGCCGTGTAACCTTGAGCAAGTTACTTAACCCCAATTGCTTAAAAAAACAACAACAACAACAACAAAAAAAGGTTTTGTACAAACAAAACCATTACAACCAAAATTAGAATGAAAACAGAAAACTGGGGGGCAGGGATTCTACAGAAAGTATCTTTCATAAAGTCCTCATTTCTCAGATATATAGAGAACTAAGGTAAATTCAGAGAACAAGTCATTCTCCAATTGATAAATGCTCAAAGGATATAAACAGGCAATTTCCAGACAAAGAAAGCAAATCTATCTATAGCCACAAGAAAAAAAAAATGCTCTAAATCACCACTGCTTAGAGAAATGCAAATGAAAACAACTCTGAGGTACCATCTCATACCAATCATATTGGCTAGTATGACAGAAAAGGAAGTTGACAAATGCTGGAGAGGACATGGGAAAACTGGGACACATATATACATTTCATAGTTAAACTGAATGGAATTTCTCTGTCTCTGTCCCTCTGGTACTACATAGATATTGGTGGAGTTTGCCATTTCCTTCTCCTCTCTTATTTTACAGATTAGGAAACTGAGGCAAACAGGGTGAAGTGACTTGCCCAGGGTCAAATAGCTAATAAGTGCCTGGGGTAAGATTTGAGCTCAGGGAGAGGAGTCCTGACTCCAAGCCCAGTACACTAACCACTGGGCCACCTAGCTGTCCATCAAGTTATAAGAAGCCAGTAAAAACCAGTCCTTTGGTGATTTTGCTGGTTGCAGGGAAAGAGGGAGACTGGTTCTTCCTATTTCATCCAGGCTAGAAGTACAGTGGCTACTCATGGCACAATCCCACTGCTGATCGGACAAGATGCTTTGATCAGCAACTTTTCTGGCCTCCTTAATCAGACAGGTGGCTCCCTGCTTCCAGGGGCCACCATACAGGTACTAGACTTTAGTGCAAACACTCACTAGGCTCTGACCTACTATAGTTCAGCACTGTCAAGCTAAAGTAATCCATTGGCCTCCCCTAAGACAAGTAGCTATGAAAATATTATACAAGAGCCACCATATCTAATAGTTTGGTGACTTTTCATGGATAATTCCAAATTGCCTTCCAAAAGGAGTAGAATCTCAGGAAAAGCCTCACCTAAAATCCAACAATTTCCATTTTAATTTTTTGTCATCTTTGCCAATTTGATGGGAATAATGTGGAGCCTGAGTTGTTTGATTTGTATTTCTATAATTATTAGTGAAGTCTTATTTTTAATTTGGCTTTTGAGAATGGAAATTTACTCCACTGAGAACTGTTAATATCCTTTGACCATCAATTTGCAGAGGAAGGGCTCTTGTTCTAATCTATCTGAATCAGTTCCTATTTTTCTTGGATAGTCAACCTTTATCAGAGAAACTTGCTGCAAAGATTTTTTGTCCCATTTAACTTTTTCCTTCTAATTTTAACTGCTTTGTGTTTATGCGAAAACTTTCAATTTTGTGTAATCAAAATTATCAACTTCATTTTTTCTATCTCTTGTTAGACATGGATTTCTCCCCAGTTTCTTGACATAAAACATATTTTCTTTGATCTTTTAAGTGGTTTGTCATTCATCCATTTGGAACCCATCTTTATATGCAGTGTGATATGTTGGTCTAAATCGAATTTCTACCATATAGTGAGACTTTACCTCACTAACTGGAATTCTGTGGTATTTAATACTAACCTATAATGCTCATTTGCTATTTAGTGTATTTAATCTGTTCTACTTATCAATTTTTTTCTTTTTTAACCAATAAAAATAGCTCTGTTCAGAATATTATTTTTTCTTGTTCTATAAAGTAATCCTTTGGTAGTTTAACTGATATGATGTTGAATAAAAAATTTGTTTTGGTAGTATTGTCATTTTAATTATTTTGCCATGGCCTAACTATGATAAAATAATACTTCTCTAGTTATTTAGGTCTATTTCTGTAAAAAATGTTAGTAGCTACATTTATGTAGCTCCTGTGTATGTCTTGGTAAGGCTTCCAAGTATTTTTTACACTGTAGTTATTTTGAATAGGAATTTTTTATTCTACCTTTTCTTACAATTTGTGTTGAGAAAAGCTGAAAACTTAGATGGATGTAATTTATATTCTGATACTTTGCTGAAGTTATTATTTCAATTAATTTTTTTTTAGTTCAACCTTCAGAGATTTTTATTACTTGGACTAGAACTTTCTGTCTACTTGCTGAATTTTCTTTATTGGATTTTGGCTATGACATTCTTAGAAGTTTTCACATTAGCATTTCTTTCAGGTAGCCTGACTTCTGTTTCTAAAAGGTCTGGGCAGTTTTCACTTATAATTTCTTGAAAGCATTCAGATTTCGGGGGATGGAGGATGAGGGAGGGTAAAATGGTTTTCTGGTAGAACAATAATTCTTAGATTATTTCTTCTTGACCTGTTTTCTAGTCAGTTGTTTGGGATAGGAGATATCCTACATTTTCTTCTATATTGACAGTATTTTATTTCATTTTAAGATTTCCTGTTGTTTATGGAATCACTAATTTCTGTTTGGTCTATTTTAATTCATAAAATCTGTTAGTTGGGTAAGATTTGGCCCCTCCTGTACTAATCTGTTCTCCTTTTGATTCTCTCCTTTACAGCTCTAATTTCACTTATAACATGCTTTTTGACTGATTGTTTCATCTCTTCTAGGAATTTTAAGAGACCTTGTAAATAATAATAATAGCTAACACGTATAGCACTTAAAGGTTTGCATAATGCTTTATATACCTTTATGTGAGCCTCTGTCTACAATCAAAACATAATTATTTTCTCCCTCTTTTCTCCTGTTTATTCATATTTACAGCTTTGCTGAAGAAGGACTTCTTGTCAGGGCCACAATCCAAATGTTCCTACACACTTGGATGGGATTGTGGGTCTCTGTTTGGTCTGGATCTGTATTATCTGAGGCCCTATCACTGGCCTTCCCTTTCATTTGTTTCCTCTGCCCAAAGCCAAGCTTGCCTGTATTCTGCAGGTCAAGGGTACTGAAATCATGTCCGTGGCTATAAAGTTTCACAGTCCCTAGGGCATACAGAATGATCACTGCCTTGCTGGCCAGAACTTTTCCATCTTTCTGGTCTCCATTCTCACTTCCAGGCCCAGAGATCTGTGGGTACTTATTTGTCTGGGGGCCCTGTTACTAGAGTACTTGGGTCTCCAAGTTCCTGTTTCCAGGGATACTTGACCTCCCTGGGGATTTCTGGCTGAGCATCCATAGGTTGTGGTGGGAGTTCTCTCAGCACTGCTCTTGCCTCACCCTGGCTCCTTCTTCTGTACCTTCTCCTTATCTTCAGGCTTCTGGGTGTCCCCTTTTGTAAACCTAGGCTGGAAAACGGTACTTGTGTTTTCTCTATTTTTTTAATAATTACTTAGTCTAATGCTCTGGAGTATAGACATGGAAACT
Source organism: Gymnobelideus leadbeateri (assembly GCA_011680675.1). Taxonomy (NCBI): domain Eukaryota; kingdom Metazoa; phylum Chordata; class Mammalia; order Diprotodontia; family Petauridae; genus Gymnobelideus; species Gymnobelideus leadbeateri. Next base: position 58,565 of record WOXC01008773.1, on the reverse strand, counting down.
AGCCTGTTCTGCTCTTTATCATGCCACCATCTTAACCAGAAGTTGACAAATATTCTTAGAGCACATGAAAAACAGGTTTAAAAACCTACAGAGATATTTTTGTTTAAGCAGACATCACTTCACTAAGAAACTGTAAAGTACTACAATATAGACACACCACTGGATTTACTGAACTGAAAGTGGATTACTTCTAGATGGAGACTACAGAATAACTAAGGCCTGAGAGTAGAATCCAATTGCCCTCCTTGAGTGATATCTATGTGAACTCAGTTCACAATATGTCAACAAAGAATAGTCAAACAAATGTCAGAGTCATGCAGAATTGTTTGTGGATAAGGAGAGATTAATGATAGCAATTTAGAACTAAGTCACTGCCACAAGAAACCATAGAAGGGCTTTTTGTTAGAAGTCCAAATTTAGAGATCAATATAGATTATCCAAGGAAATGGTGGAGACAATGAAACATATCATTATAGACTGTAAAATTTCCGCACCTACTGAATACCTAACAAAATATACCCTGGTGGCTAGAATGAAATATCAGAAGTTTGCTGTTTCCTGAACTGATAGAAAACAAACCTCCATACAATAAACATAAGCTTCAACATATCCTGGAAAACTCATTGATAAAAATGTAATCAAATTGGACTAATACTGCACAGTAAACTATGGTCCACAATTGGTAGGACATAACATTGATCCATAAAAATTTAACACAAAACATTTAATAGATGTTGCCATCCCATATATGCAGTCTCTAACTCACATAGCTTTCAAAGCATAGAGATGTGGTTAAGAAAATCAAGATCATATGATAAGGTACATATAATCCCTGTTATTTTGTTTGCTACTAGAGTTGTACTAGGCATACTTTCAGTGAACCTAAAGATTAGATTTTAATACTTTTGTTCAATTACAAAAATCAGCTATTTTACATACCTATATAACAAAGTAATGATTTGTCCCGGGATAATATGTCTGTCTGAACCCCATCAAATAAGATGAGGATGGTGAAGTTGATGTTAATTTATAATTCCAAAGTTCTCAGCTTTACAAATCTCATTCTTTGAAGCACCCCTGAAGTAGGCACTGTAACTATTCTTGTCGTAGCAGATGAGAAAACAAAGGCTCAGGGCAGCTTGCCCACAACCATAGGGTAAATATGAATGGGCGGTAGGATGCAAAATTGAATACTTTCCAATCTAACACAGGGATAAATGTAAAACTCTTGAATTCTATTTAAGTGAAAAAAAAAAAGGAAGAAAGGAACAAGTGCTGGACCACAAAAGATATGGTTTGACAGTGGACAGAAGTCTTAGGCGTGCCATAGCTTAGCTTCAATTATTTCAAAACTGGCATGTGACAAAGGGATTCAATTTGCACTAGGCAGCAGAAGTCAGAAAGTGGTTGGGAGTAACAGGGAGAGGGAAACTTTGTTGTCCAGCTATTAAGTCATGTAGGATTTCATCGCCCCACACACAGCATGCCAGGCTGTCTCCCAAAGTCTGTCCAAGCTTCCATGACACTATCTATCCATCTCATCCTCTGTTGTCCCCTTCTTTTGCCTTCAATCTTTCCCAACATCGGTATCTTTTCCAATGAGTCCCATCTTTTCTTTATGTGACCAAAGTATTTAAGCTTCAGCTTCAGTATCTGTCTTTTCCAATAAATAGTCTGAATCTCTTTAAGTATTGACTGGTTTTATCTTTATGTTGTCCAAGGGACTCTCAAAGGTCTTCTCCAGCACCACAGTGTGAAGTCACCAGTTCTATGGTGCTCAGCTTTCCTTACAACCCAACTCTCACAGCCATTTATTATTACTGGAAAAACCTTAGCTTTGACTATATAGACCTCTGTCAGCAAGGTGATCTCTTCACTCTAGTGTGCTGTCTAGATTTGCCATAGCTTTCCTTCCAAGTGTCTTTTAATTTCATGGCTGTGGTCGCTACCTGCAGTGCTCTTTGAGCCCAAAAATATAAAAAGGGAGCTCATGGAGAATGGCCTTGATTTTTTTCCTGCACTTAGAGGGCCCAGGACAGGACCCCGAGGGACACCTATCTTTAGAAGGCATGAAAAAAAATATTCAGTCAAGGAGAATTGGGGAGAAAATGGCTTACCTAATTATGGTCTATGGATACAATTGAATACTACGTTGCTGCAAGAAATTAAAAAAGAAATGGGTGTAGAAAAACCTGAGAATTATAAGTATTTATTGGTGCAGACTGCAGTGGGCAGAAGCAGAATTCATACCATAACAACAACATTGTAAAAATGAATGCTACGAAAAGCTCTGATCAGTGGGTGATAGATATGATTGCAGGGCACCCATGAGGAAGAGTGGGGTAGAATAAGACACACACTTCTGAGCATGAACAATAAAAGAACTGTTTTTCCTTTACTATGCTTATTTGTTATAAGGGTTCTGTTTTGCCCTTTTTTAGCCCAGAGCGGGGAGGGAGAGGGGATTGAGAGGAAGGGAAAAAAATTAAATAACTAAAATAAATTTTAATTTAATGAAAAAAGGAATATTCATGCTAGTGTCCTCCTTCTCAAATGACTTTGTGATTAACTCTATATATGGTTGTATTTATTCTCTTTATATGCTTTATATACTATATATGTTATTTATATACTATATATAGTATGTATTTATATACTATATATATATTCACTCTCTTTATATGCTTATATATGTACTTGTCCCTCCCATTAAAATGTAAACTCACTGTAAATAAGGATGGTTTCTTTCACTGTCACTGTATTCCTAGTGTTCGGAAGTGTCTGGCACATGGCACCTGTTTAATAAATGTTTTTTTGATTTACTGAAGAAGGGAAAAAAAAGAAAAATTATATCCTGTTAGAGCACCAAGAACAGAGTAATAACTATTTAAAATATATCTATTTTCGAATGACTTGGAAAATCTGTAAAATTCAGTCATTATCATGTGTCCAATGATATTCCACAGTGCTTATCTATCAGCTTAAACTCAGAGCTTTATGTTATAGCAAAATTATTTTTGTGGTGTATAAAGTACCATGCAAATCAGTTTCTTCTCTTTCTGGGGTTGGTTTTGGGTTTGGGTTTTTTTTTTTTTTTGGTCTTTTACAAATGTTCCTAATTATTTTATTTCATGTACACAAATTGTTTCATATCCAATTTTTTAAAAAAAATATTAAATACGAAAGAATTTTTCTTATTTTATAAAACTTCCCTTTTTTCCCTCATGTTCTTTTATTTCACCAAACACAGACGAGTGAAGGAAAGCTCACTGATGGTAGCAGATATGCCAAAAAATGAAGCCAGCATAACTAAACAACTCCTTTTCCAACATTAATCCAAACCATTAGAGGGATTCATGCTCTTACATCATAATCTCTGGACAAGTATATTCTGCAGGAAATATGCTGCAGGGATGTGAAGCGCAGGCAAGGTGGAGAAGATGAGACAGACACTATCAAACATGAGCCAGCTGGACTGAAACCTTTTGGATACTGAGACCTTCGTTAACAACACACAAAGCTTGGCTAATACACAAATTGTTTTGTTTTTGTTAAAAAGGCCCCTGCAGAGGTAATGTGAAGATCAGGAAGAATAAAAGAAAGGTAATAGTTTCTGGCTCAAAAAGTAAGAGATTTAAAAAATGACAACACTATGATTTTAAAGTGAAGTTGTGCAGAAAGCAATCTGCAAACCTGGTGAAGATCGGAGTAACTAGCAGCATTCTAAGGGAAGAGAGACAAACCAATGTGGCTGCTTTTATTAATGCATTCTCTGCTCTAGTTGACCCCAATTCCCTTCCTCATTCATGGATGGACTGAAAGTATCTAACACACCCAAAAGCACAGACATCTTTCCCCAAGTTCAATAGCACCTTCTCTTTGGTAAAATGTAGCCCTTTCATTAGTCACTCAGGTCAAGGTTGGGCACAACCAATTTATGCTGAGAGAAGAGCTGGCTTATCCAAAGCCATTCAAATAATGAGTGAAAGTCAAGGCAACAAGTATTTACTGAGTTCATAATTATGCACCAGGCACTGAGCAAGTGCCAGAGATGGGTCTTTGGCTAGAAATTCACTGTGCTCTCCACAGGTTCACCAAATGACTGAAGGAGCCCAACACATTCATCATATGAAAAAGCAGTTACATCAGTCAAAGAGAACAACCAATACCTATAGCCTTTCTGTGTCTGTCAAGCAAAGCTCTTTGTTGAGTCTCATAACCTTGGGGAGATAGACATCTCACCCCATTTTATAGATGATGTCACAGTCATAGTTTCTATAATGTGGAGGCAGAATATGATCCAGGGCCTCCTGATTACAACAAGTTCAGGATTCTATCTGCTAGACCATATTGTAGCTAGGATAATACTGGAAATGAAAATAACCAGTGAGGGCAACATGTACCCCCACGCCAGGGGCTCAATTATATGCCCCCAACCAGGCGAATGTGATCTACAAGAAAAACATCCTGACAAATCAGGCTGTCAGGATGGTGGTATCCTTAAAAGAAACAGAGATGTCTGGAGGAGGGAAGTTTAGTTAAAGCATAGAGGACAGACAGCCCCTAGAAGAAATATAACAAGTTCATTTTGAAATGTCATGTTGACTTTGAGATGCCAACAAGATTTCCAGAAGAAGATGTCTGGTAGGCAGTTGGTACTGCAGGGCTGGAGTTCAGGAAAGTAGCATTTAAGCTAGGTCTTGAAACATTAGTAAGATTTTAGCAGACAGGAATGGAGGCACATGCTAAGACATTCTAGGCATGAAGAATGGTTTGAACAAAGGCATATGATGGGAAAGTTCTGGGGTTTTACATGTAATCAGGCTTAGCTGGAATATATTCATATAGAAGAACAGTATGTGTGCTAAGGGTGGAGAGTCAAGGAGGTTTAAGGTTGTAGAAGCTCTTATAGACCAGGCTAAGGAGGCATGATAGTACTGCTTAAAGAAAACGGCATTTGGAGTCAGAAGACTTGAGTTCAAATTGTCATCCTATGACTCGCTATTTTGCTGACCCTGGACTTTTCAAAGACTTAGTTTCTTTACCTGTAAAATTAGAGACTTAATTAAGCGGTAAGGACAGTTAGATAGTAGCTCCAATTGTCTATAGGCTCATTACTTGCTAAAAATATACTAGACTATTTCATAGCTTATCCAGTGGTATAACAATGTCTGTTTCCTCATAGGTCAACTGTGAATACTTTTGTTTTTTAGTGCACTTTGCCAATCAATGGATAAGGTGGTATTTAAGTTGTTTAGAGGAAGTATTAAATAGGTGACAGAATAGGAACTTTGTGCCACCGATTACAAATCAAACCTCATTTGACAATCTTACTATCTCTGTGGCCCTGGGTAAACAATAACCTCTCCTAACCTGAATTTACTCATATGTGAAACAAGGATAATAACAGCACTCACCTGAACCAAGCTGCTGTGCAGATCAAATAAAACACCGTATAGAAAGTGCTTGGCAAATCTTAAAGTGCACGCACACATATGTGTATATGATGAACTGTTTTAATTTTTGTCTTAATTTACATTCCTCTGATTATTAAAAGGTTTGAACATTTTTTCAAATGGTTACTGGTAATTTGTGTTTCTTCTTTCAAGAACTCTATGCTCATGACCTTTGAACCACTAAAAGAACAATATGAAAAAAAGATTTTTGGAAGGAAAAATGTATCCTACAAAACATTCTTAACAACTTTATATAAAAAAAAAAACTGGAACCAATTCAAATGCCCAATAGCTGAGGCGTCAGTATATGATTGTAACAATATGATTAATTGCTAACTAATAAGAAAAGATGAGTGAAGAATACAAAGAAACATAATAAGACAAATGGAGGGAAGCACTATAAACAAAGTACAATCAGCAGCACATTAAAACCCCACAGCATTTTCAGACAAATTGCTGTCTAGCCACACCTCCCCCATGTCATTTTTGTGAAATCGATACTTTGAAACCAAATGTAAGATTTTAAATTCATTCCTAATAAGCTTCATCTGATTCATTTTGGATTAAGAGTCCAGCCTATCAGACTCAAGATGGAAAATGCTACCTAAATCCAGAGAAAGAACGATAAAATCCTAACACAGACTGAAGCAGACGATTTTCTTTCTCGTGGTTTTTTCTTTTAGTTCTGATTCTTCTTTCACAACATGATTAATGTGGAATATGTTTCATACGATTTTACAAGTATAGGCTATATCAGATTGCATGCTGTCTTGGGGAGGTGTGAGGGAGGGAGAGGGGAAAATCTGGAACTCAGAATCTTATAGAAGTGAATGTTGAAAACAAAAATGAAATAAAAAAAGAAAAAGGAAAAAAAGTGTCTAGCTTATCAAATTCTCTATGGATGCTGATGCTGCAACCCATGTGCTAGTGATATCTCTTGGTTTTGTGTTCCCCACAAACCTGGAGGCCTGCAGGAGATCTATCTTTATAGAAATCACTAATGCCAGTTACACCTCTCAGGCCCTAGCCCACATCCCGGGGGCACCTGGGCACTCCACCAGAGACTTTCTTTCACAGTGACATCTAAGCATAAATTAATGGCCTTTGAGTTTGGTTGGAATCCATAAGATGGTACTGTCCTCCAGTCCAGCCTCTCAGCTTTTCCAGAAGAGCAGGACAGATGTCAAACAATCCCTGCAGTACTGCCCTGACCTGTCAAAGGGGATGAGTGTGCTTGGCACGGTCTGCTCTGCAGGAAGCTTTGGGATCACTGCTTCCTCTACTAGATGTTCACTAATCATCTCTTCGACACTCTAGGGCTTTTCCCAGGTAATGGACTCAAGGACACTGGTCCGGAGTTTGCGCTTCTCACTCCCCCTCTGGGGGAAAATCATGACATTTTTCCTTCTCCAAGGCCATAGCAACTTTCCCATTTCCAAAATCTGTCCAAGACTAGTGATAACTGCTCAGAATTCCTATTTCTTGTTCCTTCAGTACCTGTATCAGATGATCTGACCTCCTGAAGGCAGCTAGATAATTCTCTACCTCCTTATTTATGTAGACTTACAGAGGTTCCCAAAGAGGGCAATAATGCCCCCCTGGGGGGCACTAGAATGATCCAGGGGGGGCAGTAGTAGCCTCAAGTACAACTCGGGGGGCACAGATAAAAATAAGGGGGTGGTGGAAGCATAAAGAAGAGAAGAAAAAATTTGAAAAACTATTCATACGTGTTTCATCTGTTGTATAACAGTTAAAGTCACAGTGATTACATTATTTTCCCAATAAACACAAAAAATATAAGTTATAACCCATCAGCGGTCAAGTCCACCAACAGGTCTTAACAAGCAAGTGTTAGTGGGCGAATGTGTCATGCATTGTTGGGAAGTCCAGCATATACTGGTAGGAGTGTGTGTGTGTGTGTGTGTGTGTGTGTGTAACAACTTGTTTACAATACAATACAATACTATACAATTATATGACACAATAGTGTATCACCAAAATTTCAGTGAAGGAAAAAAGTCCATAAATTTGTGACAAATTGTTAAGTTTAAGATATGTCATTAAAAAAATTCTACTTTTTTGAAATGATGAAAATTTCACAAAACACTAAAGGACTAAAGAAAGTAAATTTCCCAAATGCTGAGTAATTTTTGGGGGCAGTGGGCCAAAAAACTCTGGGAATCTCTAATGTAGAGTATCATCTCCCACTTAAGAACTTTTGTTTTCTTTCCAAGATGCCGACCATTCTCCCTGGCATAGAAAACAGAAGCAAAAGAGGAAGCTAAGCCTCCTGTGTCCTTTCAGAGCAGTGGGGCTGCCAGGTGCTGGGTGCTGAGGTCATGGAAGAAGGAGGAAAATCATCTGTAGGGCAGCACATATGAAGGAAGGGGCAAGGGTGGGGGGCTGAGGGGAGCAGGGAGCATGTTGCTTCTTCTTAGATCTGGAAGACAGGAGAGGTGCCCTGGAGAGCAGAGACCGCCAAAAGAAAGCTGGCTTACTGAGCTCACAAAATTTAAATGCAGTAGTGGAACTGGATTAGATGGCCAAGAACTTTCAAGCTGTATGGAAGGAGGTCTTCACTTCACAAATGAGGACACTGAGGCCCAGTTGAGTGACATTCCCCAGGTCTCTCAAGTAGTAAGTCTCAGAGCCAGGACTCTGGCTCAGGCCTTTTAACTCTAGGTCCAGGGCTCTCCAGACAATGTCATTTTGCTCAATGCCCACTTCCAGCTATGAAATCCATAACCTGTTCTGTATGAACTATGACAGTACTAGGGGATCATGGATCCAGAGCTTCAGAGGGCTTGAGAGGTCACCAAAGAAACCAAAGTTAAATAAGATGCAATGAAGTCTCAGCAGTGAAATATGAACCCACATCCTCTACCTCCAGGGCCAGTGTGTGCCAGAAAGAGATATGATGGTGAAGAGAAAGTGACCCAAATCTCGGTACCACTGAGATGGTGATGTCAATGAGGAAAGAAAGCACCAAGGATTTTAGGGAAAAGAGTTAGAGAATCTAATGAGAGGCTGCTAACAGTCAGGAAGAATGTGTGGATGTCTGCCCAGAAGATTTAAAGTAGAAGACCAGAATGACAAAAGGGAAACAAAAGGAGCCCAGGGTAGATGGATGGGATGAAACAAAGTCTATTTCAGGAAACAACGGGGCTAGAGCAGCCCCATATGTTTCATATGGACTCTTATGAGTACTCAGTTCACACTTAGGCACAAAGCAGGAGGGAGGGAACGGAAAGGACCTTTTCCTCTGAAAGCTTCTCTTGTTTTCATGGCCTGTCTAGATATTTTTTTTTTCATTAAGCAATGTTGTGGCACTCTGCAAGTTGGATCTCAGTGAACCTAAAGAAAGGCAGGATTTGCCACAATCTTGCTGAGTATCACATAGCAAATTATGACATGGGTCAAAGAAAAAAATTGGCTTCTCTAATTTCTATCAAATGATAAACACTGCCAAAGATGCTGTTGCTTATTCAGGCTTATGAGACTCATTGCTGAATCTCTATTAAAATCTGGCAGAGTTCTAAAAAGTCAGGAAAGGCAATTGGAAAAATTCCATGTCAAGTCCATCTGCTTAAACTCTGTTTACTTGTGGTAACAGCATACACATGTCTAAAGTTACTGATAAACCACAGAAAACTTTAGTAATGCAGCTATTATCCAAAGTTAAAAACAGAAATTGTCTTTAAATAATAAGTAGAAAAGCTACTATGAAAATGCATTAAGCCTATATTGGCCCCTACAAATAAATAAAACAGCATAAATAAATAAAAATAGCAAAAATAACAGAAAAGTCTTCATATCTAAGAATTTTTGACACTATTAAATGAGGCAAAATCTTTTTTGCAACAGTGTCTTTGTCTTGTGCCATTTATTTTTAACTTAAAATATTTTTCTGAAAGCATAAACAGTCACATACATTACTGGCATGCTCCTAATTTCTGGTTAGAATCACAGGCTCACAGAGCTGGAAGGGGTCTTAGAAATCATCTAGTTCAATATCTTTACTGATGAGGAAACTGAGGCAAAGGGGAAGTTATGTAATCAATGGCAGAAAAAGACCCAGTTACCAAACTAGGACTATATGCTAGGTCTCCTGGGTCCCAGAATTCAGCAGTCTCTATATTATAACACATGGGTCTCCCTAAACTACCAAGATACCTCTGTAAATTATTCGTGCAAAGGATGAATTCAAGTATTTTCAGGACCAGTTAGTCAATCTGCATCAATGAAGAGCCAACTCTATGCTAGGCCCTGCAGACACAAAGAAGAGCAAAAGACAGATCCTATTCTCCAGGCACTCGACTCTAATGAGGGAGACAACATGCAAACAGTCATGTACAAACAAGATATGAGATAAACTGGAGGAAATCCACAAAGAGAAGACTTTAGCATGAAGTAGGGATTGGGAAGATAGGACTTGAGCTGGAAGGAGACCAGAAGGAGAAGACAACAGTTTTTGACAGCTGAGGGGAGGACATACTGGAATGGGCAGAAACTCAAGTCAGGGAAACAAAGTGGAGGGCTATGAGAGTAACTGACGTGTTGGGGGCTTGTGCCAGACTGGCAGCTGGATGAGCAGAGCGGGGCAAACAGAAGACATGTTTCCAGCCCAGATGATGGGTATGATGGGGTCCCCTCAATAGTCAGAGGTAGGTCTGGAAGGGGGTGGATTTGAATCCTTCCCATTCTATCTTCTTCAGCAAGTTACTCCATTGTCAACCTATAGTTGCTGTAATCTTCAATCTCTCTCTAAATATTGCTTCTTTCCTGATACTTACTAACACATGACTCCCCCTACTCTTAGAAAATGGTAACTAAAAGGCCTCATCTCTCAAATATATAGAGACCTAAGTAAAATTTAAGAGAATACAAATCATTCTCCATTTGAAAAATGGTCAAAGGATACATGAACAGGCAGTTTTCAGATGCAGAAATCAAAGTTATCTACAGACATAAAAAATGCTCTAAATCACAACTGATTAGAATAGTGCAAATTTAAAAAACTCTGAGATGCCATCTTACAGCCATCAGACTGGATAATACAACAGAAAAAGAAAATGATAAATGTTGGAAAGGATGTGGGAAAATTGGGACACTACTGCACTGCTGGTAGAGTTGTGAATTGATTCAAATATTCTGGAGAGCAATTTGGAACTATGCCCAAAGACTATCAAAATGTGCATACCCTTTGATCTATCAATACCACTACTAGTCTGTTACCCAAAGATAGCTTTTTTAAAAAGGGGAAAGGACCTACTTGTAGAAAAATATTTATAGCAGCTCTTTTTGTAGTGGCAAAGAACTGGAAACTGAGGGGATGCCCATCAATTGGGGAATGGCTGAACAAAGTTGTGGTATATGAATGTAATGGAATACTACCATGCTGTAAGAAATGACAAGCCAAATGATTTCAGAAAAAAAACCTAGAAAAACTTACATATTCTAATGCAAAATGAAGTGAGCAGAACCAGAACACTACATATAGAAATAGCAACAATGCACAATGATCAATTCTGACTGACTTAGCTATATTCAGCAATACAATGACCCAAGACAATTCCAAAGGACTTGGGAGGAAAAATGTTATCCACCTCCAGAGAAAGAATTGATGGAATCTGAATGCAAACTGAAGTATATTTCTCTTCTTTTGTGTTTTTTTTTCTTTTGGTCTGTTTCTTCTTTCCCAACATGACTAATATGGAAATATGTTTTACATGATTGTACATATATAACCTATATCAAACCACTTAATGTTTTAGAGAGGTGAAGAAAAAAAAGAAAATTTGGAAGTCAAAATTTTTTTAAAAAATGAATGTTAAAATTTGTCTTTACATGTAAGTGGAAAAAATAAAATATTAAAAAAACCTGGTAACTAGACCATACCATCCCTACTTCCTGCCATTCTTTCTCTCTCCTCTCCTCAGCTAAACCCTTTGAGTAATCTGTCTATGCAAGCTCCTGATTCAGGAGTAGAACTGAGGGAGAAGCCACTAAGGATCTCTGAATTGGAAAATCTCTCAAATCTTTTACTTCTTGATCTCTCCGCAGACTTCAACACTGTCTCCTCTTCATGTCTGTGAGTTATTCCTCTCTGCTGCTGCTTCTGACCACTCCTCGTCAGTGTCCTTTCTTCCAGGTCTTACCCACTAACCCAAAACTCTATCCCAGGCTTTTTTCCTTTCCTTATTTTTTACTGTCTGCAGATCACTATTTTTTTTTAAAGCAATTGGGGTTAAGTAACTTGATCAAGGTTACACGGCCAGTCGTTATTTATGTGTGGGTGCTCATTTTCTGAGGCCAGGACCGATCCTGGGTCATCTGGACTCTGGGGCGAGCGCTCTTACTCACTGTGCCACCTAGCCACCCAGCAGATCACTATTCTAGGGAAGACACAAAGTTCAGATGTTCCTGTCTATCCTCTAGAAAGTCCTATGTTAATAGTATATAAATTAATCAATCCTTTACTGTTGTGTGTGCTTAAAAATAATAACTTATCTCCCAGTTTTTAGGACAACCTCTCATATTTGGATTCCAACACCCTAACCTCTCATTTCTCCTGGCCAACTCCTCCACTCCACCTCTTCTTCACACAGGAATGGTCACCACTTTGATTATACCCAGAAATTTAACAATTCATATTCATGATCTTTGAAATTCCTTTATCTGACTGCAACCTGTTGTCACTGATCACCTTTCCTTCACAACAATCCCTAACTGAAGTTTCTTCATCCCTATATTGACTCCTAATCTGTCCACCATCAGCTTTTTCCCTAGGCCATCACTCCAGCACCAGGAATACTGCTGTCCCTTCTTAGTCCTGAACCCGTGATGAACTAGCTCCACTCTATATTGGCCTCATGTCTCAAGTCCTTGGCACCCTTATCTTATCAAAGCTCTAGCCCTCTCCCACCAACTACTCCTAGTGCTCCTATTCAGGCACTGATGAAACCCTACTGACTGAGTACACTAGAAATTATGTTACATTCATCTCAAATGAGTCCTTACTGCAGAAGGAACCATCTACACCTATCTAATTAACTGGCTCTCACAGACTTTTCCATTCTTTCCCAAACTTCCCAGGGCTTCTCATCTCTATGTCCTCTTAGCTAAAGATTTTGCCTTATATTTCACTGAAAAAAATTGAAGCCATTTGTAGAGATTTCCTTCTTTTCTCATCTTCCATCGCTTAGATGTCTCTGCCATTATCTCCTCCTTCATCCCTGTTCATCCCTGCTGACCTTGTTCAGCCCTGTCTCACTTAAATCCAATTCACTTGCAAGTCAAGTGAATGTCAGTGACGTTCCAGAATGAACAACACCATGAGAGGTGGCCCCTCTCCTGGTCAAGACAAACCCCTGTGACCTTAGGCTATCCTGTCTTCTCTAGCTGAGTGCCCCCTGTATCATCCCCACTCTCACTTATTTTTTGTCTTGTTTTGTTTTTTGGTTTTTGCTTTTTGGAGGGCAGTTGGGGTTAAGTGACTTGCCCAAGGTCACACAGCTAGTAAGTGTATTTACTCTCACTTATTTTCAATCTTCCTTCATGTCCCAGTCAAAGTCTCACCTTCTAAAAGAAGCCTTCTTTAGTACCCTTTAATTTTGTCCCTTCCTTTTGTCAATTATCTCCAATTTATCTTGCATGTATTTAGTTTGTGCATATTTGTTTGCATGCTGTCTCCCATTAGACTGAGAGCAGGAAATTTTTAAAAATTCCCTGTGCCTTGTGTCTAATAAATACTGATTAACTCACTGATTAATCAAGGTTACTATACTCTCAACATTTACTCAGAGCTGTAATAAATCATGCTGCTCTTAATTCTTAATGTAGGAAAAATTACATTCTGCTTACATATGGCTAAAAGCACCCACCCCACTGTATTAAAAAAAATAATTCCTAAGAGAAAAAGTAATAGCATCTCAGGATTGGAATGGATCTCAGAGGTCTAACCCATACTCAAAGCATGACTATATCCTCTAAAACAGTCCTGTCAACCAGCCTCTGATTAAAAAACCCAAGTCATTGGAAGAGGGGAAAAGAGGAAGGGAATGAGCATTTATTGTGTACTTAGTATGTGTCAGGCATTGTGCTAAATGTTTTACAAATTTTATCTTAGTTGATCCTCACAACACACTGTCAGGTAGCTGCCATTAATATCCTTATTTCACAGTTGAGAAAACTGAGGCAGACTGAGGTGAAGCACCTTGCTGAGGTCACACAGCTAGTCAATGTCTGGGGCAGATCTGAACTCCAGTTTTCCTGACTTCAGGCTCAGACCTCTCTCTACTACATCACTCTGCTATCTCATTTCCTAGTTGGGAACTTTCTCCAAGTCACCTTTTTGCTGTTGAAAAACTAATTGCTAGGGGCAGCTAGGTGGCACAGTGAACAGAGCACCAGCCCTGGAATCAGGAGGACCTGAGTTCAAATCTGGCCTCAGACATTTGACACACTTACTAGCCATGTGACTTTGGGCAAGTCACTTAACCCCAACTGCCCTCCAGAAAGCAAACAAAACAAAACAAAAAAACAACCCAAACCAACCAACCAACCAACCAAACAAACAAAAAACCTAATTGCTAGGATGATGTTCTTTATATTGAGTTGAGCCTTCCTGTAATTTCCACACATTTACCCCCTAATTTTGACCATCAGTGTCTCATGAAACAAGCTGTATACCTGTTACACGTGATGGCTTTCCAAACAGATTTGCAGAGAGTGACACAGAGAAAGAGAGACAGAAAAAGAGAAAGAGATCTCTAATTTCCTCAACATGTCAAAGTTTGATCCCTTATCATCTTAAGGAGAAAAGAACTGAGAAAATCTGTAATTATCTGAAGTGGACAAACTTCCAACTATCACAGTACTTCAAAGGTCAAAGAATAATCCCCTTGAAAACATCCCCAAAGAGAGATATTCCAGCTTCTATGTGAAATGGTCTTTATGATATTTTTCCAACTGTCTTAGATCCATAAATACTCAACAATCATTATACTAGTTATTGGCAAAACATACAAAACTATTCATTATAGAATCTGCATCGCAATATTATGTCACAAAATCCAATTTTATTTTTCATTTTAACCAAACCTAAAACATCAGTGATAGGTATGTATATACATATAAAAACTAGTAACAGTTACATACCTCTTTTTCCAAAATACGAGAGATTTCACCTAGAGTTCGATCCAAAGCAGAAACCTTATTAACTGCCCAAGAACCACTGTCCTGTATGTGAAGTTGCTTTATGATATCTTTTGCCAGTCGCTGCAGCCTAAAGCATTAAAAGGAAGAAAAAATTGGCATTTAACTAAATAAAACTCAAACATTTCATTTTCTAAGAATTCTAAAATTCAAATGAATTTCATTGAGAAAATATTAGGGAGAATCTATATATAATTAAGTTTAACTACTCTATAAAAAATGACAGAAAAAATGATGAATAAAGCCAGTCTACTCCCAGCAGATTGAATATAGTAAATCATACTTCCAATATTCAAGTAAGAAAATTCCCAATCATCATCAAGAAAATAATTGCAACCTTGAGAAGAAGGAAAAGATGCAACAATTATCATATGAGGTAAACCACAGAGTCCAACCAGCTCAAAGTCTATTTCTGATAGACTTACATAGCACTGTAGCAGAGCAGTGGATTTAGAGTCCAAGAATTTGGCTTCAACCCTGACCCGTGTTTGCTGCTTCTTCTGTCACATGAAGGGGTTGGTATCACTGACCTCTAGGGGCCCTCCTAGCTCTAAATCTTAGGATCTCACATCCACCTCTCTAATTTTTCACCATTCAATAGATGAGAACCCTAGGTCCCAGGTTATTTATGTATCTTGCTGACAGTCACACAATACAAAATGTCAGGGCTGCCATCTGAACTCTGGCTCAATGCAGCTCAAATGCTATTTCCAGAGAGCAACACACACTGAATGCTTAATAACTGCTTTTTTCTTTCATTCATTCATTTGTTAGTTAGCTCTTCTGTTCATTTGCTCACTTGACCACAGTTACATCTCTCACTATAGCCATTATCTTAGAGGAATAAAATAAACAAAATTCTGGGCAAAAAAGACAGGAGGAAGAAGGTAGACAGTTTCCTAAATCAGAAACTTAATCTGCAGAATGTGGTTTCATTATTTTCTTTTGACCCATTGTACGTAAATTGCTAATATATCAAATATTAAAAGATAAGTGAAAAAGAAAATGTCATCCCAAATCAAAGAGAAATAATTTAGCAGACTGTCTGCATCACTTTTCCCTTCATTATCCTGAATAATTAAAAATTGATTTGACTTCCTTTTCACAATGGAAAAGTCTCCAGAAACTAGATTATAGGCAACTGAAAGATAGGTCTTATATTTGGTATCCCAAACACTGCTTTGTAGTAAAAACATAATAACTATTTGTTGATTGATATGCTAGCCCAGAAGGAAAAATATTCTTTATTTCAATAAGTTAAAATAAGGTTATTTCATTGTGCAGGTACAATTTATTAGAATACCAATTACTATCGTTGACTTTTCAAAATGGGATTCACTTTATCATCTACATTCACTTTCTTATCAAATCACTTAAACCCCTTAGTTAATTGTACCATGAAATGTAACCCAATATATGAAGAAGCAATTGAATCTATATATAACACTATGTTCATTCTCATTTTTGGTTAAGTCAAATGAAACTCTTTGAACATAAGCCCATTTTTCCTACTCTTTGCCCTCTCCCCCATTCCAAATTAAACAAATAAACAAAATTCAAACAGAAAAATGTAGTTTCTTTTTTCTTCTAAATGATAACAGGCTAAAGTTCTACCACATTAATTTTTTTAAACTAATGCTTCCATATATAAAACGAAACTGTTTTTTACATAGTTATCAATGACAACATTAATGACCACATCTGATAGTCTTTGCACAATCTTCGTTCTTGACTTATCAGCTGAATTTGACGTTCTTGACCATCTTGTCTTGGACACTTGACTGCCTTTCCCTCCCTGGCTTTCTGTGACAATGCGTTCTTCTAGCTTTCCTCCTACCACTCTAACCATTCTTCTTCTTCTCAGTATTCTTTGCTAGACCACTCCCCATGTCATATTCTCTATTGGTGTATATATCACATGACTCTCCTAGAGCCCTCTTCTATTCATATCTCTGTACACGTGATCTCACCTATGGGTTTAATGATATCCTCTATATACATGAATAAGAGATTTATAGATCAACCCTATTTTCTCTCTTGAGTTCTAGTCCCACATCACAAAATGCCTCCTGGACACTCAAAGTGGATGTCCCACAGACATCTCAAACTTAGCATGTCCACAGAAGAACTCATTATTTTTTCCCCAAACTTCTTCCAGACTTGCCTATTTGTATCAAAGGCAGTGCAGTCCTTCCAGTCATCAAGGTCTGTAACCAAGCTTATCTATGACTTGTCATTTCTCCACATGCCACATATCCAACCAGCTGCCAAATCTTGCTATTTCTTTCTAGGTGTTAGGTGGCACAGTGGATAGTGTTATGCTTAGGAATCAAGAAGACCTAAGTTTGACATCTCAGCTGAAAGACCTCAGACACTTACTAGCCAAGTGACCTTGGGCAAATGATTTAAACTCTGTCAGCTTCCATTTGCTCATCTGTAAAGGAAGAGGTAATACCATCCATCTAACAAAGTTGTAATGAAGACAAAATTGAATAATAATGATGATGATAATAGGTAACAGATCTATTGTACTTACTTTATGTCAGGCACTGTGCTAAGTACTTTTACAATGATTATCTTATTTGATCCTCACAATAATCCTGGGAGGTTGATGAGATGATTATTATTCCCATTTTACAGATGAGGAAACTGAAGCAAACAGAGGTTTAAGTGACTAAGGCCAGAAATGAACTCAGATCTTCCTGACTTTAGACTGGCACTCAATTATTCACTGTGTCACCTGGCTGTGGCAATTTAATTTTAAATGAATATGTTAAGTGACTTGTAAACCTTAAAGGGCCCTATTAATGCTACACATTACCATTACTACTCTTGTTTCTACCTATATAACATACACAGACTACATGTCAGTTCAAGTGCTTATCCTTTTGGCTGTACGATTGCACAAGCTTCCCCAGTGGTCTTCCCATTCCAATCTGTCCTCTGTGCAATTGCCAATGCAGGTCCAATCCCACCTCTGATGCTCGCTGCCTGTGTGAACTTGGCTAAGTTACCCAACGGCCACAGACGTGAGTTTCTTCCCTTATAAAATGAGGTGGTTGGACTAGATGGCCTCTGAGGTTTCTTCTACCTCTAGATCTAGGCTCCAACAATTCTACCACATGCCCTTAATCAGAAAACTCCAGTAGTTCCCTATAATCAACTATAAACTACCCCCTTTGACTCTAAAATGTGTCCTAAATGATCTTTTCCTGCTTTTTATTCATTCTATGGTACAGCCAACTGACTTTCCTCTATTTCCCAAACACAGCACTCCATTTGCCAACTTGCTCTGCTCATTTCCAGTGGCCATCTTCCATGTCTGGAATGCACTCACTAATCCAATCCACCCCCACTCCTGGCTTCTGCCTCTGAATAACTTGCTTCCTTTAAGACAAAGGTCAAGTGCCACCTTCTATAAGATGTCTTTCCTGTTCCCCCAACTACCATGTATTTATTTATGCATGTTTATTCTGTATATACTCATCTCTCTATATGTTACCTTCTCTGATGTAATTTAAGATCCCTGAGAGTAAAGAATGGCTTATTGTTTAATCATGTGCCCAGTGCTGAGAATATCAGAGGACCTTAATAAATGTGATTAACTGATATAAAATACTGGCAACATGTTTCACTCTGTGACAACTAAGCCTTCTTAATCTTTGGATGAATACTTATAATAGCTACCCTCCCCCCATCTCCCCTAAATTTTTTAAACTTAGTTTTGTCAGTTCAGTTATTCTTGGTTATAAACCTTTCTTTGCCTTTTGAAATTCCATATTCCAACCTCTCCTCTCCCCAAAAATGGCAGTTGCCAAGTCTTGTGTTATCCTGAACATGGTTCCTTGGTACTTGAATTCTTTCTTTTTGGTTGTTTCCAGTATTTTCCTTTATTTGAAAGGTCTGGATTTTGGCTATGATGCTCCTGGGAGTTTTCCACTTGGGATTTCTTTAGCAAGGTGAACAGTGGATTTTTTAAAAATATTTTTACTTTGCCTTCTAGTTCTAAGAGATATGGACACTTTTTTCTTGAAATATTAAATTCAAGTTGGGTTGTTTTTGCCAGGGGGGAGGGGCGTGTCATGATTTAATAGTCTGATTAGATTATCTCTCCTTGACATGTTTTCTAGGTCAGCTGTTATTTATATTCTATTCATGATCTTCTGGTTTTTTTTTCTTCAATATTTTGGTTTGGTTTTCATATTTCTTGCTGTTTCAGTGAGTTGTTCTCTGTTTGGCTCATTCTAGTTTTCAGGGTGTTCAATTCTTGAGTAAAGTTTATTTCTGTTTAAGATGCCATCACTATTCCCATTCTTTCTTCCTGAGTTTTCCATTTCATATCACGTTTCATGCCTTCTAAATACTCTTGCAGTCCTAGTGGCCAGAATGTTCTTTTCTCTGACCTGCTACGTAGATTTGCTGTGGAATCACTATCTTCTCCTGAGTTTAACCCTTGGGCATTTCTTGGTCCAGTGCACTTCTTTATTGCTTTAGACATTCCTTCTCTTTACTCAAGTCTCCAGTCTGAATTTCTGTGTCGATGTTGTGCTTGAGTCAAACTTTACTTTTGTGCTCCTGGGTGTTGTTAGCAGACCTTGCTTGGTTCTGAGTGCAGTGGCAAAGAACGAAGTGCCATTATTAAAGGAATTCTCTGGACTTGTCTTGTGTTATGGCTTGGGTCTGGGTTGTTTGGATTAAAGGTTGGGAACACCTTGCCTGGATATTAGTTTGGGTGCAGACTGCCTGTAAACTGCTCTAAACTTGTATCATTTTGTGCTTAGGAGTCCAGGACTGTCTTGCACAGAACTCTGCTTGGGCCTACCTCCAGATATATCTCCTAGGATGCCTTTCACTAGATTTGTGGCCTGTGTCTTGAGAAGACTCTATGAAGATTTCCCAAGACTCCTTCTCCCCACTCTGGCTTGTTCCTGTTCAGGGTTTCCACAGGATTCTAGACTTTTATATAGTTTGGAAGGAGAACTTTAATGTCCCTTGTGCATTTTTTTAGCTTCACTAGGGTAATTGTAAATAGCCTTGTAATACAGTCTATTGTAGACACTAAGGCACCATCTTCCCAAAATTGTTTGGAATTTCTTATATTAAGTATCTAATAATTAGGCAGCTAGGTGGCATAGTCAGTAGAAGGCTGGACTTGTAATATAGAAGACCTGAAGTTAAATTCTAACTCAGTCATTTACTAGCTATGTGGCCCTGGGCAAATTATTTAACCTCTTTTTGTCTCAAGTTCTTCATCTGTAAAAAGAGAATAATAACAGTACCTATCTCATAGTATTGTTGTGAGGACCAAAGTAGATAAAATATGTAAAACACTTTGAAAACCTTAAGGGGTTATTACATGTTAAAAAAGTTTTCTTTAAGCAACATAATTGTTTCTTTTTATTCTTTCCTGAAGGGGAGTTCAGACCATTTACAGTTACTGTAACACAATCTATTTGATCTTTCTTCTAGAACTTTTATTTTTTCCCTTTTTTGTTGTTGTTCTTAATGTTATCTAAAAAGTGAAATTCATTTTACATTTCTACGAATATTTTTATTGCTTCAACAGTGAAATGCTTTTATCTTAAATCAGAAACTTGCGTAAATCTTTGCTTAATCCCTTTATACTTAGTTCTGATTTACCATCTTTCCTTTTTGCCTTCTCCTTCATCTTTTCTTTATCTTTTTTTATCATATCTGTAATTTCATTAGTATAGGGAACTCCAGGTAAGGGAATTACCTTTACTGCTGCAAACTGGCATTTGCTCTGCACCTTTTAGTCTTGAAGAGTTTCTCAGGGTGCTGAGAGGCCATCGATGACAAAGAGAGTTATTTATTAGAGAGATGACTTGAGCCCATGTCTTTTTTTTTTTTTTTAATTTTTGGAAGGGGGAAGTCAGGGCAATTGGGGTTAAGTGACTTGCCCAAGGTCACATGGCTAGTAAGTGTTAAGTGTCTGAGGCTGGATTTGAACTCAAGTCCTCCTGACTCCAGGGTCAGTGCTCTATTCACTATGCCACCTAGCTGTCCCAAGACATTATATTTTTAAGCCACAGAGAAAATAAAGAAAAAATAAATCACAATATAAATAAATGGAGCAAGGAAAATGACAATTAAAATTATTAATCAATACAATTTATAAAAATATGATAAAAGGATATTTTAAAATAGATAATCTTATTTATCAAAATGTATGGCATATGTTCAAAAAGGTTCCTCAACACATACTTTACTAAGAAAATAAAGCACATTAATAAAGATTGTACAACCCTTTTCTCAAATTCCGCATACATCAAACTCCTCAACATCATCCCCCATTTTCTCCTCCTTCACTTCAGTCTGTGATGAAGAAGTAACCTTTTTCTTCCTCCTGGCCAGCCAACAACTCTCTACACACACTTGATTCTATGCTATGCCTTTCCATCTCTTGGGTCAAATTGCCAAGACAACCGTCCTCTCCTTTTCTATTGGTCCTTTTCTGGCTGCCCACAAACATGTCCAGATCTCTCTCCCCTAAAAAACAAAACAATCACCAAAACCCCCTTCATTTAACCCTACTACCCCCCCTAAAGTTACTGTACTATACATGCCCTCTGCTTCACAGCTGAACCATTAGAAAAAACTGTCCAAAAAAAAAAAGGTGAGGGGCGGCTAGGTGGCACAGTGAATAGAGCACCAGCCCTGCAGTCAAGAGGACCTGAGTTCAAATCCCGCCTTGAACACTTAACACAAAAACTAGCCATGTGACCTTGGGCAAGTCACCTAACCCCAATTGCCCCTCCAAAAAAAGCAAAAAAAAAAAAAAAAAAAAAAAAAAAAGCTGTTAACTGTTGCCTCCACAGGCTCTCTTCTCACTCCCTTCTCAACTGTGACTTCTGGCTTCTCACCTGCTCACCCAACTGATGCGTCTTTCCCCAAAGTTTCCAAATCTCTTAACTGTCAAATGTTATAGGCTGCACCATCTGACACCACTGACTACTCCTCAATCTAGACACTCTCTTTTCTCTGGGTTTTCAGGATGCTGTTCTTTCCTGGGCCTGCTTCTGTCTTCTGACAGTTTCTTATTCATTTTTACTGATTAATCATCCATCCTGTGCCCATAACTGTGGGAGAACCCCAAGACTCTCTTTTGGTCGCTGTTTTTTTCTTTATCTAAACTCTCTTGGTGACCTCAACCTAACGGCTACTGCAGATTGAATTATCATCTCCATGGAGATAACTCAGATTTATACATCCAACCCCAGCCTCTCCTTCAGCTCTGGCCATACATCACAAACTGCATATTCCAAGTAAATGCTCCTAAGGCATCTCAAACTCAACCTCTCCAAAACAAAACTTATTACATTTCTTCTCAAATCCATTCCACTTCCAATCTTTCCAATTTCTGTGAAGGGTATGCCTCTTCTTCAGGTCACTCTGTAAATACAGTGTAATCTCCAAGTCCTACCTCATTCTTTTTTTTTTTTTTTTTGTATAGGGAGGGAAGGGCAATTGGGGTTAAGTGGCTTATCCAAGGTCACACAGCTAGTAAGTGTTAAGTGTCTGAGGCCAGATTTGAACTCAGGTCTTCCTGACTCCAGGGTCAGTGCTATTCACTGCGCAACCTAGCAGCCGCTCCTACCTCATTCTTATCCTAAATATTCAATCAGTCCCTAAGTCTCTCTACAACATGCCTCTCATTCATTTCTCTCTCTCTCTCTCTCACTCACACACACACACACACACACACACACACACACACACACACACACACACACACACACCCCTACTCTTAGCAGGACAAAAGTATCCTAATCAGTCTTAACCTCTTATCCTTCCTTCAATTACTGTGGTGATTTTTTTCTAAAGTGAAGGACTGACCAAAATAACTCCCCTACTCATTAATTTCCAGTGGCTCCTGGTTGGCATTTAAAGCCCTTGACCAATGGGCCCCAAGCTACCTCTGCAGTTTTATTGAACACTATCCCCCTTTCTGCAATATATACTCCTGCCCATCTGGATTCTATATGGCACTCCATTGCCTTTGGATGCCTTTTCACTAGTTATCCTCACATGCCTAGAATGGGTTTTCTCCTTACCAATACCAGAATCTCAGTTTCCTTTAAAATGCATTTCTAGCATCCCCTTGAACATGATGCCTTTCCTCATCTCCTCTCCCCAACTGCTTCTGCTCTCTCCTTTCTCCCCCTAATTAATACTTCCATGTATTTATTTTGGATCGAGGTATTTATGTACATGCTCATTCACTCTGTAAAATATAAGCTCCCTGAATACAGGGGCTGCTTCATTATGTTTTCTTTGTATTCTCTATAAATAGAACAGTACTTGGCTCACAGTATGTCCCTAATAAGGGGCAGCAAGGTGGCACAGTGGATAGAGTGCCAGGTCTGGAGTCAGAAAGACTCATTTTCCTGAGTTCAAATCTGGTCTCCGACACTACCTAGTTGGGTGACCCTGGGCAACACTTAAGTCATTCAACTTTATTGCCTCAGTTTCCTCATCTGAAAAATGAGCTGGAGAAGGAAATGGCAAACCATTTTGATATCTGCCAAGAAAACCCCAAATGGGGTCATGGAGAGTCGGACACAACTGAAAACCACTGAACAAGAAGTCCCTAGTAAATCCTTCTTAGTTGATTGGCTGATTGACATAGTGCTTCATTACGTATTCTGAAAACCACAAAATATACCGAATATAGTACCCTCCCTTACTCTATTCTCTATATTTCATTCAGGTAGTCTAAGATTACTTCCACAATTTGGAAGCTACTTCATATTGCTGGCTTATGGTGAAATTACAGTATAATAAAATTCTTAGGTTTTACTGCATATTTTTAAACCTAATGGCAGGACATGATATTTATCCCTATTAAATTTCACCTTATTGGATTCTGATCAGGTTATTTACCCTGTCTGTGCTCTAGGAAACTTTCTAGACGAAAAACCATCGAGAAGAAGCTGACTGTGCTGGTGGAGAGAATCCCCTCACCCAAAAGTTCTCTAAACCAATTAAATTACAGGCTTGTCCAGTTCCTTATCCCTTATTAGATTCAGTTAATTGTTCCACAAGATTTTATGCTTTTGATTATATACTGCCTTGTACTCTTCCTGATTTTGTTTCACCTAACTGTCCTTCCTTCCCCAACCAGAGATAAACTACCTGAGTGGGAAATCATGTTGTGGGTGTCAGTAATTACAAACACTGCCCAGAAGTAGAGAACAAAAAGAAGTGTATGCATGTGCATGAGAGTGTGTGTGTGTGCATATATGTGTGCCATGTGTATGTGTGTACGAGTGAGGGAGGCATTAGGGACAGAGGAGGGGTGGGGGAGGGTCAAGGGGAGCACTGGATTCTGGAACTGTCTAGATGTGTAATTAAGGGTGAGTCACAGGGGCTCTCTAACTGGTAGTTTCCTCATTATAAAGGAAGATAAAAATACATTAAGTGAGTGCCTCAAATGGTCACTGTGAAGAACTTACTTTCAATCAGTTAGCCTTACAATATTTGTCATTTTAAAATCTGCCCATATTTCCTGTTAATGATGTGAGGTCTTACATTGTGTTGACATTTTGAAAAGGGGCTTTTCAATCCCTTTCAGCCTTCCTTATTTTTACTGGCCTAAGAAGGGGTTCTTTGTTTATTAATTCACCTCTCCCCTAATCAGATTATTTAAGACCTTCTCTCAGGATATACACTAAATATTCACAGACTTACTGTTTTCAAGATAAATTTTTTTTCAGCATGCAGGCTATTTAATCCTGCAGAGCGGGTGCCTGGGACGCTGTCACACATCACTACCTTTCAATAAGACGGCTCCTGGTTGCTGATGCCTTCCGCTTCCCAAATCCCAAACCATGACTTGTTCCACCAGCTATGCAGATTGCTGAGAAGTTCTTTTGGCTAGCTTTCTGGTGTGTAGTGTAGGCAGAGATTTGGGCATTGTCAGCTAGGTGCAGTAGCAATTAATACTCAATCACTGGAGAGTACTCCAGGTTCTACCAAGAAGGGTACGAGGCCAGTTTCTTAGGTAACAATCTCCAAACAATCCCCACAGGATACCAAAGTTCCCCTGTCGGCTGGTTTCTACCAGACAGACTAAATAAGGCAGGTCCTTCTGTTAAGATGGTCTGGGGGTAAGGGGTAGGAAATAATCTTTATGCAGAAAAGTCTATGTCCTAAAATAACATAGAGCGCTTGTCACATGAAGGTTCATGTCCTCCCCCACTTCAGTTTAGAAATATTAAATTACTTTTCTGAGATAATTTGATATCAGTTCTGTTAAAGATTTGATTTAATTTCCTGGTAATACATGATATTAACTCAGAACTGAGCTACTGGCTCATTCAAAAGTTGTCTTCTATTTATAGTCTGTTTAGTTTGGAATTCCTAACATTACTGAATCTGAGAGCAACCATTAAGCACTTAAGGACTCACTGAGTGAAAATATACTTAGTTTCAGAAATGTGAATTTTTCTGATGCTACCAAAAACTATTTTTTCAGTTAGACTGCACTTTGATGCTGTTTTTATTTATTTGGGAAAGTAGAGTAACTATTTTAGATGTAACCACAAGTTATTTTAGAAACTAATAATGACAGTTTATCATTTGAAGTATTTTTCAAGAAGTCTTAAAGGGTTGAACAGAACTCCAATTTTTAAAGATTTATGAATGACAAAGTTCCCCTGCCTTGACTTACAACTCACACAACACTCATATTTACCAATCAGGATGTTAAGACCCTGATGAATCACAATGCGTACTCCCTGTATGGGGGTAGAAAATTTGGTTAAGCCTCCGGAGAAGATCTATAGCTTATCATTCACACTGAGAGGGAAGAGAATTTCTCAAGATCGAGGCACAACTTTTCTGCACATCTGTGAGGAGGAGCTACTTGGATCAAGGTTGTCCCCTTTTCCTGAAGCAGACTAACTCTGCGTGAACCTATCATCCAAGCCTGAAGCTGGAAGAGATGAGCAAAGGTAATAGGGGCACTGGTGAGCAGGATACCCATGCTTAGGTGTGGACTCTGAGCTGTTCCTGAAGCTGCCTTATAGTAGCACTTCTGAAGTTCTTTTGCCTTGTTAAACAAATGGTTATGCCCAATAGAAAAGAATTCCTACCTGGCATTGTTTTACTTTATCTATTGGCTTTCAAAGACTTTTCACACTTATTCTTAAGGCCTTTTGATTGAGTGAGTTAGTGTGTGATGGACTGACATGTATTCTCATCTGGTTATGGTATCAGAGCTAAAATGGGGTGAAAAGCTTTCAACTCTGTCCTCACAATAGTATAACAGAAGATTAAATATGAAACCAGAGATCTCTACTTTAATGAGAATCTAAGTAACCTGCTTAAACCTGGGATTCAGGAAAATCCTTGCAGCAACTATGTGGAGGATGAACTGCCAATGGAGAGAAACCAAGGAGGAGGTCATGACTTTGGTCCAGGGATCACTCAGTCTCTTCTTGAAGAGTCCAAGGAGATACAGTGCATGCAGAGTCCTTTGCAAACTTTATACTGATAAGTGGCAATCAGATTTTTATGAAACCTAATCTTCTGTAGGTTAAACAATTTCCTGGTACTTCAGCCAATCCTAACATGACGCAGCTTCTAATTCCCCTACCCTCCTCAGTCTGTACTCCAGCTTGTCTACATCCCTTCTAAAATGTAGGGCTCAAAATACTACAGATTGTTTACCAGGAGGAGTAGGGAGCACTCCCTCCCTCCCCTCTGGAAACAATGCTTTAAAATGCATTCAGAGATGGCATCAGTTTTCTTAGCCTTTGCATCATACTGTTGACTCATGCTAAGCTTAGAGTCAACTCAAATTGCAGAGGCTTTTCCCACACAAATTACTTTCTAGCCCTATTTAAAACTCCTTAAAATATTTTAAATTCTAAGATATTTTATAAATCACCTTAGCTAAGAGAAAGGCAGGGAAAAAAAAATCTCTCTTTAGCTTGACCTACTTATTCATAATGATTTGACATTTAAAAACAAACCTAGAATGCTTCACTTAGAAGCGAAGTATAACAGGACGCCAACATGTGCAACGACCAGCACAGAAAAAATGAGAGGATGCACCTCCCTGCCATCTTGGTAAGGGGGACTGTAGGTATAGAACAATGAATATACTGTGACTCTTGGTCAATGTGGCTAGTTATGCTAAACTCTCTTTTTAAGAAAGGATTGCCAAAAAAGGTTGCCAAAAAAGTGTATACACACACACACACACACACACATACACACACACACACGCATGCGTGATAGAGCTGAAAATCATGTAAAAACACAAGATAAAATTAAAACATTTTTTAAAAGATAAATTTGTTTAAACTTCAACTCCAAATTGTGATAAGGTCACATGGACCGGGGCATTAAAAAAGTTTTAGAAGAATAAAAAAGTCAAATATAAGGTCCTTCTTGTGCATTTTCCTCTTTTTCCATCCTTATAAATGTTTTATTGACTTCATTTCTACCCTCACAAATGTTTTATTGATCATATAATTATCATTTCTGTTGAAAAAAAGAATAATATTCTACCTCCCAGTCTAGACTGAATCTTCCTTTTTAAGAAAGAAAAGTAATTAAGCAAACAGACCTCAACACAAAGATACAGATTCTCAACATAAATTCTGTCTAGTAATCTCCCAATCCTCTATGTGAGGAAAAAGACATTAAATTATCTGTTCTTCATGATGAACATATGGCTATGAACCTTTTGGTTTATCTGCAGAGACACTCTGTCACTGATGTCCTTGGAATATATGCCTAGCAGTGGAATTTCTGGTTCAGTGTACAGATATTTCAGTCACTGTATCCATATAATGCCAAACTGCCTTCCAGGATGGTCCACCAATTCACAGCTCCACTAACAATGCATTAGTGTGGTTAGTTTTCTATAACCTCTGCAGCTGTTCTCCCAGCTCGCCATCTTTGCTAATTGGCTGGTGAGAGCTACTCTGACCAGCACTGTTCTTACTGCTAGTGTTGTGAAGCCTTCTTCCACATGGTTACCAGTGGTTTGCAATTCTTCTTTTGAGAGCTGTTTGTTCATGTTCTTTGACCACTTATCTTCTCGGGAAAGGGCATGCGCGCCTTCTAGTTGTCATAGATATTAGACTCTAATCAAAGACGTCTGAACAGAAAGATTTTCTCCTCAGTTGACTACTTTCTTTCTTATCTTAGTGTATTGATTTTACAAGAAACTTTTCAGTTCCATGTAAACTATCTATTCGATTTTTTGGTACTAATTGATCTTTTAAAAATGTGACTGGGGGCGGCTAGGTGGCACAGTGAATAGAGCACCGGCCCTGGAGTCAGGAGTTCCTGAGTTCAAATCCGGCCTCAGACACTTAACACAAAAACTAGCCATGTGACCTTGGGCAAGTCACTTAACCCCAATTGCCTTCCAAAAAAAAAAGAAGAAGAAGAAGATAAAAATGTGACTGAATTTTCTTGCAAATTCATCAGAAACAGGAGGCTTTTTTCTTGGTTGTTCACATACTAGTTCTATTTCTTTTTCTGACATTTGGGTTATTTAAGAAGTCTATCTGATATCCTGTTAGTTTGAGTATTTTCTAAGGGTTGTCGATACTGTGGCCAAGCTAGTGAAAAGTTTCTCTAATCAATCAATTCAATTAAATAAGCATTTATTAAATTTCTGCTGTGTGCTAGGCACTATACCAGTAAACTGGGACACAGGCACAAAACACAACATGTCCTCACAGGAAACCTATAACCTAACAGAAGGACATGAGAACATAGTTAAGTCTATACAGACAACATTAATATCCATGGGATAAATACACAGTACTGATTACGGGAAGGAAGGCACTAAGGGCTGGGGGCTTCATGCAAAAGACAGTGCTAAGTTGTGACTTAAAGGAAGAAAAGGGCTCTCATGAGGTGGAGATGACGAGGGGGTGTGCTGCAAGCATGGTAGACAGTTGGTACAAAGGCATTATGGCAATGGAGACGGAGGTAGAGACAAAAACAGAGATGAGCATAATTAAGGAAGAGAGAAAGCAGGCCAGTTTGGCCAGGCTGCATGCCACAGGAGGGGGAATAATGTCCAATGAAGCTGGAAAGGGCCAGGCTATGCCAGGCTGTGCAGGGCTTGACAAGCTAAATGCAGAAGTTTGTACATATCTCAGAGGCCCTAGAAAGCTATTGGAGTGACCAATTAGCAAGCTCCTTGATCAGATGTGCACTTAAGAAAAATTGTATCAGCTGCAGTGCTGAGGACAGAGAGGAGTGGGAAGAGACTTGAATCTGGGGGAACAGCTAGAAACTGCTGGTGTCATCTAGGCAAGTGGTGACAAGGGCCTGAACGAAGATGATGGGTCTGTGCTGGGAAGGAAGAGGCTGGATGTGAGAGATGATGTCAAGGTAGAAATGGCAGGAATGGGGACCTGACGGGGATGTGGGGTGAGGGAAAGTAAAAGCTGAGCAGACCTCCCCCACAGACCTGGGGGAATCATGGGGCTAAGCTAGTTCTCAGATGACTCCAGGCCAAGGAGGATTGCTGAGCAGAGCTACTCTACTCATCAAAGCCCTAGGGATCTAAGGCAAGTTCTGCACTACAACCCACTGTGTGCCATCAACACCTCTTCCCTAGACAGACCAGGCCGGGCCCTGCAGTCTGGGTCACATGGGGTCCCTGACACTCATGGGGTTTAGAGGGGAGCAGCTTTATAGCAAACATGTCTTACTTCCCCAGTATAAAGTTCTTTTGTGCAGCAACCTGATTACCTGATGAGTTAGTAAAGTTGGACTTTAGTCCTTATACTAAATGAAAAAAAAATCATACCTTGATGTAAGATTATTACATCTAAAAAGATTATTTTATCCTGTAATGACTGAGCTTATATAGCTAACAGATCTTTCAGTGTCTAACATAGTGCAATAACTAGGAGCTAAAGAACCAGTTACATATATGGATAGTTAGACAATAAAATCTCAAAACCCACAGAGGTTACATATAAATTGCTTTGTCTTTCTCACTTTCACCTCCCAGTTCAGAGGCTTTTATAAGCATTTGACCCAAACAACTGAATATCCTTGTTGCTCAGTTTCTTTACAGGCTGTTACAAGGGCGGCTGAAACAGAAGGCTGCTCCCTTCATTTCTAAGAGTCGCCTAGCTTAAACTCATTCATGTTCAAGGAAAGGTACCCCTGTCTTTTAAACTTAACAAGGCCATCTTTACCCTTTGGAACCGTCTACAATATTAAGCATTGACAGTTAGAACCCTGGCTGCTCATTTCCTAGATCTGCTTGTTAAATGGTATTAAAATGGATCTAAGAACAGTTAAAAAAAAAGAACAAAGAACAAAAACCCAAACTTATTCTTCTGTAGCAATTTACAGTTTACAAAGGACTTGACTAACAACCCTCTGAGACAGATCATCCAAGTATTATGATCAACCCCATTTTACAAAGGCTGAGAAACCAAGGCTCAGAACTGCTTTCTATTGTTTTACAATATATTAAAAAAAAAAAAAAGACATGCCTTACAGATGTCTTAACTGTTCTACAAGAGCTGCAAAACTGAACATTGCAGATACAAATATTTAGAATGCAATACAAAGAAGCAGACTTGGGATTTAAACACACAAACATCAAAGCCTTGACACCTACTTATACTAAACCATTACTATTAAAGGGATGTTATTATTTAACAAGGAGATGTCTTTGTAATGCAAAAGAAAATGCAAACAGTTATTAATACAGAAAAGCAAACTTTGCATTCATGGCTATGGAAAGGACGATTACTTAAAAAAACAAAACAAAACAAAACACATCTGGTCCTGTAACATTCTAGGTAGCAAGTTGTATTATGTATTCCTTAAAGTCTGTATTTTCTATCTGTGGGTGTCACCTGAATCAAAGACTAGATAGGGTTAAAAAAACAAACAAAACAAAAAAATCCCTCCACAAATAGTCTCCAAATAAGCCCTTCCCTCACTCCTTCAGAAAGCCACAATTCAGATGAATGAATTCAAGACTTTCAGTAGTGGCATTAATTAACAACAGTTCTCCTATGGAAACCTGAATGCTTTTGATTGTTCGAGATGAGCAAAGAGGAAGAAGAAGGCAGCCAGGCTAAATGTTCACTGTATTTCCAAAGAATAATTAAGGATGCAAATGTTGCCAGAAAGAGAGCATCTTCAAGCACTTTGACAGCACTGAAGTTTGTCAGTCATACTCCTTCTTAGTTTCCAAACAGTCCAGAAGCTTCATTGAGCACTGTGTACATGTCTTAGATTATATTTACAAAAACAAAAACAAAACAAAACTGGTCTTACCTTTGCCAAAATTATATGCATACGATGAGACAACATTAAAGGGCCAAGACCTTTTCCCACAAAGGCTGCTTTTGTCTACAACTGGTAACTGTTTGGGTCCTTTCTTCCCTCAGCCCTACCCTGTAGAATACCCACTGCTACGAGTACAAGAGAAATTCAAAAGATGTAATAGAAGGAAACATCTGCTAAGTGGACACCTGCCAAGCAGTTGTTGCCGAATGTACTACTGCAGGAGCAATGGGGCATGATGGGTATTCATTCCATTGGGCTGTTTCTCAAATGCCTACCACCTTTAACTCCTGTGATTTTTGCTATTACATGGGAGGTAATGTACAATTACAAACTAAGGCCTATCAGCCATTTCCTCCTTAAAGCAAGACTACAGTAGACAGCACCTGAACAAATCAGAACCTTCCAGATGTGATCTGAGTCTAACTAAACAGTGGTCAATGTCAACAATATGCCATCACACTGAGTTAAATATTCTTTGAAAGCAACACAACACAGTCACAGTTTCTACTCAATTCTTTGTTAATCATACAAAACACTAATATTTTGATAGGAACAAAATATCTTAAAATGTATTCTATGGATCACTGCATTCAATTAGATAAATTCTAATACACAAAATGCTACAGAAAATTAAGCTTCTGCAAAGATGGCTGGCAAAAAAAAAGGGGTGAAAAAGGGGAAAGAATAAGCAGGTATATTTTTCTCTGGCTTCCTGGTAAAGAGTACCCCCAGCCAACATCCTCCATTAGCAACAAGGAACCCTCCCCACCTTTCCCACCTCCCTAGAATAAAAATTTAATGATACAGGTAAAACTTCAGATATAAAGAATTACCTGTAAACAGAGTTCTAAGACTTAAGTCAAGAATTTGCCTAATCACATGTTTCATATGAAGTAAAATTTAAAGTTGCACACATACAAATGTCTTGTTTTAATAGTAGACAGATATACACAGACAGATTCAAAGCAAAGCAATAAAATTGGGGAAAACAAAACCAAGCAATCCCCTCTGAGGTCTCAGTCTGGCTAGCCACCTAGGAGGTTAAACATACAAGAAGATGTAAAATGCAACACGCATGAGTGTGGGGTCTAAAAACTTCCCATGATAACTTACTGCAAACTGCACTTCACAGTTCACCACAGCAATGGAAAACTGCCCCCCTGCTGATCCACACAGGCCTTGAGCCACAGACCTAAGTCACCAGAAAGTTTGCAGGCTGTGTCAGAGCACGGCCCCACCTTCTGGGCGTGACCCAGGGCTTCCTCTCCTCCCTTTCCAGCATTCTCATCCTCTGGCAGATCTTCAGGTAGGTCTATTTTCTGTTCTGCTTCTACAGGAGTATCTTGGACTGAGACCAGCATTTCTTCTTCTGGTTCACTTTTCACAACATGCTGTGTGTGCTTTCCTAACTTTGGTTGATGCTATTGCTATTGCCAAAGCTGCTTTCAAATCTGAATGAATCCATACAACACATCTCTGAACAGCCATCTGAAATGTAAAACTAAATAAACTCCTTTCATTTTCAACAAGGCCTCTTTACAAAGATTTCTCAAGGGGGACCATCAAGGTCATCTATATGCAAAACCACTGTTTTGGCAGCTTGTGTGTAGTTAAAAAATAAAATAGAGCTTTCCTTCCCTATGACACTGCCATCACCAGCCACATCGGATGACTAAAGGATGCCCCAGAGCTCAGAAGCCAGAAGTTTGGTCACTCTTCGCAAGCTCCACAGCATACCCAGCTCACCTTCCATCTCTGCTCTGTCAGCACAGCATTCTGCCAAAGAGCACAGAGCTAGTAAAACTGAGTGGACAAATGCGCGACTGGGGTGATCCATAAACAAAATAAGGCCTGGCAGACAGTGCAGATCCTGGACAATGGCTCTTCTTTTTAACGGGCCTCCTGCAAGATCCCAAAACTGGTTAAGGACCATTAGAACATCAGGCTCTTCATTCATGGCCGCAGAGTTCATCCTCTATGCCACATGCAGAAACAATGCTCCTTGAGCAGCTTCACCCATCTAGTCCTGGCTGGGTCATGAAGTCATGTGGTTGGGAGCATTCTAAGACCCACAGAAGCAGCTCTGCTCATTGCCACCTCTATGGCCACCTGAGAACACCTGCCCAAACGCCCCACTCCCCTGAGAAGGAGGATTCTTCAGGGAGCTGGAGGCAGGTAAGGAGGCTGAGCAGTTGACTCCAGTCCTGTCTCAAATCCAGTTTTCTTGACTCAACTACTCATTCTCCTTCCTACTACAAAAGGCTGCTCTCAGAAACAAATAGAAACTTTTATTTTTATTGGGATCATTTTTCCTTCACAGAATAGAAAAAAAATGCTGACTTCCTAACTGAATGATCACTTTCCAATAAAACTCAAATGTCTGACCACCATATGAAGGGCCATGTTTTCATCTTCCTCGAAGGTGAACTAAGAATAACTCACTGGACCTGAGGTGGAAAGAAAACTGACACTGACTTACTCTTCAAGGAAATGGTTCATTAAAAAAGGAATATGACAGACATAAAAGTGTGAAGCCTACAAGCACAAAGCCCCAAGCAGATCCAGACGCATGGCTACCACACATAGGTCTCAAACAAACACACTTACTTGGCTTTATAAGGAGAGTCGGAGCTGGGGCTTTTTGTTTCCATCAAGCTTTCATACTCCTTTGCCCTAGGAAAAAACAGGGATTTGTCATGAGAAATTGTTTGCAACAAGGTTACTGTCCTCTACCAATCTGATTTTTCAAACCGTATTCCATCTGTGGGGGTTTTTACATGTGTAAAATAAGAGTTTTCAGAAGGGCACAAAATGACCTGCTGACCACCCGCTCGTCACCCACTTGTCACAGGCACACACTGTCAGGAAACCGGCAGCACTGTCCATCCATTTTCAGAGAGCTCTGGAGGCCATGTGGCACAGTTTTCAAACAAAAGCCCAATAAATTAGGAGAGAGAAGTCCTGAGTTCTGGTACCGCCAGGTCTGTTGCTTCTATTAACCCTGTGATACCTGCCAAGTCCATAAACCTTTCACAGCTTCAGTTTATTCATACATAAAAAAGTGATTAAAAAAATTTGCCCGATATCACAGTAAGCAGACATCTTGTAAATTGGAAAGAATGACACTAATACAAGGTCCAATTACCACTATTAGAATCGTTAGGTAGAAATGAACATTTTTTTCCATATGGTCCCACAAATGTAGGACATTTTTAGACATTCTGCTATTAAATGTGCAAGCATGTTAAAATTCTACAAGACATTTCAGGTACAGAACAACTTTATGTACCTTGTGAGGCACAATATGCAGAAAAAAAGAATAATCCACCCAAGAAGAGTCATATAACTTAAGGAACTTTTTTTTTTTTAAATTAAAAGGGCACAGCAGCAGCAACTTGTTCAGACACTTTCCAGTATTTTTGTTTACACTGGCTAAATGCCAAAGCCTTGAAGAATTTGAGACAATATCCTTAGCTACTGCTCAGCTTGGCTCCGGCTTGCCTGGACCAGCAGGTGAAAGGCATCATCAGTCCATCAACTGATGACAGGAGCTGCTGCAGCAATCCATTAACAGGGACTTCATTTGTCAAGCTCTGCCTGGAGAATAAGGGAAAGATGGATGCTGAAAATGGAAAGCCTCACTTTTCACTGCGCGGCCTTCCAGACAGTTACATAGAGAAGGAGCAGCTATAAGGAATATCATTTTTAAAAATGAAAAGTATTACAATTAACTACTAATCAGTAAGGAGCCCATAAAACATGCAAATAATGCAGGCTAATTATGGACCAAACAAATTAGTTTAGATTTGGGGACATGAAAAAGCTAAATAGTGAAGGGAAAAGCAATATTGTACCCCAAAGTAAAAATAAAGGAGCAGCATAAGGATTTTTAACAATAATATTCTTAGGGACAGCTAGGTGGTGCAGCCGGGGAGTCAGGAGGACCTGAGTTCAAATATGAGTCACTTGATACTTACTAGCTGTGTGACCTTGGGCAAGTCACTTAACCCTAACTGCCCCCCCCCCAAAAGAAAACAAAACAATATTCTTCCAGGAACACAGCAAGGCTGTGTATAATCTCTGGAGAATGAAAACAATGCAATTCAGTTCAGTAAGTTTTCACTGAGCTTGCTGAACATGCTATGATCCAGGGACTGTGCTAAGTATAGGAGATAAAAAGGCAAAAAAAGGAAACGGTTCCTCCTAGCTGGTTTCATATCTACACTGTAAAATGGGGATAACACACCTGCCTCTCAGTATGGTTAGGATCAAATGAGATAATACACATAAAGTACTCTGCAAATCTTAAAATCATTAGATAATTGTTAGCAAATATGAGTGGCTGCTTCAATATACACACAGATTAAAAAATACAGAGTAGTGGGTCTGAGGGCAGGCTGGGGGTTAGCATTAGCACTGATAGGTGAAGAGCTGGGGGCTCCAAGTTCAGGTAGAAAAAAGCATGGGGCAGAGACTGGCCCCAGGGCATGCAGGCTAGAGCCCAGAGGGAATGCACTGGGGAGGGTGGGATCAGTCAGAAAGGGGGGAGGTGTTTGCAAAGGTCACTTAAAGGAGTCTATTTTCCTCCCAGAGGTAACAGGGAGCCACCTGGCCTAAGGAGTGAGCACTCTGCCTTCTGGCTCTGACTGTGGTGGACCCCATGGGGAGGGAGGCAAGCTATTGTAAACAATGACCCCAAGTGCCAATTGGACAGAGATGTGCCTTGGCACAGCCATTGCTGCTGCTTCCTGCATTTTAAGCCCCTTAGAGGAGTCCTGCCCTGGACCCCACCCTGGGGGTCTGATCTCCCATGGCTCTGAGGGTCACAAATTCAAGCTGTGACTGACTCCATTCTATCTTGAGAGAACTTTACCAGAACTATCATAATAGGTCCCCAACAATCCTATAATTATCCTCCTCCTTTACATCCATCCTTTACAGAGGAAGAAACCAAGACTTAGAGATATTCAGTACCTGGCTCAGGGCCACACAACTAGTGTCTCAGTCAGGTGTGGCTCGTTCTATTTTCATACTTCTTAGCAGTTCAGTAATTCAACTAGAGGCAGGATGAGTAACAAAAGTTTAACTATACTACAGAACCAATGTGAGGCAGCGGAAAACACTAGAACAGCTCAACCTGGCTGCTTACATACACCTAGGGACAAAGAGAGTCCTAGACAAGAGGTGTATTCTCTTTAAAGATCACTTTCCTGTCCTGTAAAATAAGGGAGCTGGATTTTATGACCTTTGAGATCCCTTTCCAGCTCTAAATCTATGACCATAGATTAGAGGTTCCCAAACTTATTTGGTCTACCACCCCCTTTTAAAAAAAAAATTTACTCAGCACCCCCCTGGAAATCTTTCTTTAACCTTTTAATGGGGTGGGTTTTCTAAAAAAAATTTGCATCATTTCAAAAAACATAAAATACAGATTTTTAGAAACTGATGTATCTTAAATTTAATAATTTATTGTAAATGTGTGGGTTTTTACTGCACTGAAATTCTGATGACGCAATATTGCATCATATAGCACATAGCATCATATAGCATCATATTGTAAATAAATCATTACAAACACATATTCCTGACTATGCATGCTGGATTTCCTGACAATGTGTGACAAGCTTACCTGCCAACACCTGCTTGTTAAGACTTGTTGGCAGACTTGATCATGGATGGGTTTTAACTTGCATTTTGTGTGTTTATTTGGAAAATAATGTAATCACTATGACTTTATTTTACACAACAGATGAAACATGTGCAGCTTTTCAAAATTTTCTTATCTTCTCCTTTCCTTATTTATGCTTCCCTCACCCCCAACTGCACCCAAGGTTACTACAACATCCTCCCCCCATGTTGTTCCTGCACTCCAGGGAACCTATGCACAAAGAGTTTCACTCCTAGTATAATACTTTTACCAAGATATCAAAATGTCTCTCTGAACTTAAAGATAAGACAGGTGGTTAAAATTACATAGCCTTTAAATTAGTTAAGTTTTATGTTTAAAAAGATATTTAATGCCAAATTCATTGGTGTTATTAGATTGGATTTAGGCATTTAAAATCACAATTTAAGTAAAAATCAGCAGTGAAATTAAGAAAAATCTAACTGAACTAGACAGAATTAGAAACATGAAACTGTACCATCACCCTCTTTCTATAAGTAACTCTGATGTTCCACTTAACATAGGGCTAAATGCTTGCCCATATTTGTGAAAGTTTTTACTTATAGTACAAAGATATGCTAAGACTAAGCTACTTAAGTCAGTGCACTTAATAATATAATTGCATTACTAGATCTCTTGGGAATTGCCAGCACATCTTTTTAAAGGATTTCCAAAATGGACAGCTGCTTGATATAAAGTAAGTCCATCCTGAGATTTCCTATAGAAAATAAGATGGTCTCATCATTTATTATAATGTCATGAGATCTAACTGCTTTTGCTCTAAAATTTAATGTATACACAGATACATTCACATATACATACATACACATACAAGCATCAAAATTAACTACAGAAACACTAAAGACGTGGAAACTAAGCCAGTGTCCATTGCTGGGAAATGTCTAAAAGGAGGGGGGAGCATGGGAACACTGAACTATTACTGCACTAAAAGAAATGAGGAATATGAGGAATTCGTAGCAATGCTGGAAGGCAACCACAGATGTAAAGTTAAGAAAGAATCAGGAAAACAATATGTATAATGACCACATAAATAGAATAAACAACAAAATTAAACCAAATACTGACAAAACATTGAAAATGACAAAAGCACCTCACCCCTCCTTTTCAAGGAAGAGATTGAAGAGTATGGTTATGTAACTAACAGTTTTGCTTACAGTCTGGTTTTTTTTTAAATCTTTGAGACAAAGGAATTCTTAGTGGGAAGAAATTAGGATGGGGCATGTTTATAAATGAATGTGATATAAAAAGACATATTAATAAAATTTACTAATATTAAAAAAATTGTTACATGAGTAAATTTTTTCCTCTCATATAAATTACACAGCACAATCTATAATTTAGGATCTAGGTAATGTCTAAATAAGAATAAAAATAAGGCCTGAATAAGAACATGTTTTATTTTAGTGGCAAAAGCCTCTTCATATAGTTTCTCTTACATAGTTTCTAGATTCAGAAGATATGAATTATAGGCAAAATGATAAAAAAAATACAAGTTTTTATGAAAGGATAATAACAGGAACTGACAGGGACCTCAGAGATTACTTAGTTCAATCTCCTCATTTGACATATATGAAAAACTGAGGTCCAGGGAGAAGTTTTACTGTGCCTTTGTACAGGACCTCATGTACCTTTCTAAGAGTCCATTTTTGGTTTTAGGTCAGGTAGTCTCTAATGTTGAAAATATAGGTAACTTTGCAACTGATCCCCATTTCCTAAGCTCAGTTCTTCCAGATAATGGTAACCAGCAACAAATTCAATCCCAATTAATCTACACCAATGGTTACCAAACTTTTTTATATCTGGAACAGGATCCTTTGCTGATAAGGCACTGCTCTTTTGTAATGAGTTTAAGAACTAATTGGCAAGCTGAAGTTTTTATAATTTAGTGGGACAAAAATTTCCTCAGCCCTGAGAGTAATTTGTGACTACTGAGATATTTGAGCTAAAAGACAGACCTGAGTCATGCTGGGGGAGTTCTTAGAAGAACCTGTTGTCGATGACTTCATAATAACCTAGAGATACTTACACAAACTGATGCTGAGTGAATGAAGCAGAACCAAGAGAACTTTGTACACAATTACAGACACATCATAGGTGTGATGACGAACTTTGATAGACTGGGCTCCTCTCAGCAATGCAAGGTTATAAGACAACTCCAAAGGGATCATGATGGAGAGGACTATCCACATCCAGAGAAAGAGGTGCAGAATCTGAATGCAGACTAAAGCAAACTACC
Source organism: Gymnobelideus leadbeateri (assembly GCA_011680675.1). Classification (NCBI taxonomy): domain Eukaryota; kingdom Metazoa; phylum Chordata; class Mammalia; order Diprotodontia; family Petauridae; genus Gymnobelideus; species Gymnobelideus leadbeateri. The sequence goes on along the minus strand of WOXC01008773.1, from coordinate 19,654 downwards.
TGCTCTCTCTCTCTTTTGTATTTTGTTTTGTTTCTTTCCTTTTTTCTTGTTGTTCATTCCATTGGTTATAACTCTTTTTCATAACTTGACTAATGTTTAATGCAAAAGTATTTGTAAAACCTATATCAGATTGCATGCTGCCATGGTGGAGAGTGGAGGGAAAGAAAATTAAGTAAATAATTTTTTAAAAAAGTAAATAAATATGAGGGCGGCTAAGTGGCACGGTGAATACAGCACTGGCCCTGGAGTCAGGAGGACCTGAGTTCAAATCCGGCCTCAGACACTTAACACAAAAAACTAGCTGTGTGACCTTGGGCAAGTCACTTAACCCCCAACTGCCCCTCAAAAAAATTGGGGGGGTGGCTAGGTGGTACAGTGAATAGAGCAACAGCCCTGGAATCAGGAGGACCTGAGTTCAAATTTGGCCTCAGACACTTTGTGTGTTGGGGTTTTTGTTTTTTTTGGTGGTTTTTTTTTTTTTTTGTTTTTGGGGGTTTGGGGTTGTTTGGGTTGGTGGTTTTTGTTTGTGTGTGTTGTGTTGGGTTGTGGTTTTGTGGGGGTTTTGGTGTGTTTTTTTTTGCACCTATTGTTATGAAAGATATTGTAGGAAATTATTTTAAAGAGAGTTCAGGATTTTTTGAAAAATCATATAATCAATGAACAGACTACTCCCATCCCATGGTGAATCTCAGGACAGTTATCAGATATTAGGGAAATACAAAAACAGGTTGGGCCAGATCTTGGTGAGGCTAAGGAATTCAGAGACTTTGAATGAGAATGATTGGCTATTAGAAATACTTCCTTCAGGTACTTTGGTAAATCATAATCTCTTTGGGCCTTAGGTTCCTCATTTATAGTAAAACAGCACTATCAAACAAGAAGATCATTGAGGTCCTTTCTGGTTCAAAAAGCCTGCAGTTCTAAGATATGAACATGGTATGGTCATCAGATTGGATCACAGAATTCATAGGTCCCACAGTCTGGCATTCTCACTTTACCAATGAACAAACTTGGATTACTAATGGTGTAGTGACATGTCTCATATCACATACGCAGCAAGGAGCTAAGCTGGGATTAACCCAAGATCCTCTGACTTCCAATCCCATGCTCATTCTACTAGTCCATGTGGCTACAATGAGAGAGAAATATGGAGTTCAGAGTCCGAGCAGCAGTACAGAATGGGGGCTGAGAAGATGGGAAGCCTAACAATTTGTAAGGGAAAGATTTTCTTTAGATCAAAACTGTCTCTTGCGTTGTTGAAAATTCTCATTGAGACACTGAATATCCGTGGTTTTGTTCTATACTCACCAAGTCACTTATTAAAAGGTCACTTGGCTGTGTGAGTGGATCTTGAGCATGATCCTGAATCATGAGGAAGTCTCTTATAGTCGTGATGAACATTAATTTGAATAGATAAATAGATAAAATCCTGCTTCTAAAGCTGTCAGACTGCTCTAGATCAGGGGCACAACCAGGTGTTCTCCTAGCTGTTTTGTTGTAATGATGCTGTTTCCAGCTGCTTTCCTCTCACTGACTTTGCTACCTCCAGCAACCTGGCTTTTTCTCATTAATTCACTTAAATTGCTCTCTCCAAAGTTACCAATGATATCAATTACAGTAGTGGGTATCACACTGGGCCTGGAATCAGGAAGATGCAGGTTCTAATCCTGCTCATTAACTGAGGGGTTTTCAAGACAATCAATTTTGAATTCATCTGACTGTATTAAAGTCATTGTCTTCATCTTCTTCAAGATAATTAATCAGGACAGCTAGGTGGCGAATTGTGAGTTGAGTCCAGGCCCTGGCAAGGACATTTTCCCCTTCTCCTATCTTGTGACATCATGATCTTTTAATACTATGTGATCTTCCATAATCTTTCAAACATCACTGAGAATAATTTAACAATCATACTGGCCAGCTATTTCCGGACCCAAGGATGTCTAATTCATTTTGGCTAGGTGACTAGTTCCTTTCTTACCAAGGGTATCAATTCCCTGTCAGTAATTTTCATCTTGTAATCTCCAGTGTAAAGGTCATTCTCCTTCACAAAGAAAACAAACAAAATAAGAAGTCAACAGTAATACCTTTTCACTGTAGTCAGTAATCACTGTCCTATGCCCCCAGTTCAAGGGTCCCACCCCTTCTTCCCTTCTCCCAACATAGATAAAACCACCCCTTTGGGGCGTTTCTTAGCTTCCCTCCTTAGCCTAGGCTCAGTGTGAGCTTCAGAATTCCTGAGACTATTCTATGGAAAGGATTAGGCTCTTGTATTCCTTTCCCTGTTCCCTGGCCTAGCTTCCATCTTCTGTATGTTCCTTTTTAAATATAAACCACCTATGCATCTACTTCTGTCTCTTTAGACATTCTGCTTTTCATCCTCACTGGAAGGCCTCCTTTCCTCTTGTGTCTTCAGAACTTCTTTCATGAGTATCTCCAGTGCTGCCCAGGCAGACTTCCCCTAAAACACGCCTATCTTTCATCTACCTCTCTGAAATATGGTTTCCTTTCCTCTGTCAAAAGCTCAAGGACAGAGAAGTTGCTTTCCCCCAAGGTTTCCATCTTTTCTAGCCAAACAACTCCCTTATCGTTAATGAGAAGTATTCAAAACAGAATTTAACTACCTTTTTGGAAAGTTTAAAATGATCATTAAGGCATGTCAAGAAGTGATGAGGGGCTCTGCTTCTGGAAGACAGAGAGCTCCAGCAGAGGCCTGGAAAACTGAACTCCTTGGACTGTGATCCGTATCTCAAACCCTCATCAGATTCCTCTTTATGTGCAGGTGGTCTATAGCATACACAAAGGACAGAATCACTTTTGTTTCTCCCTCTTTTAGCTTCACTCAGATACTCTGCTCTCCCTTTCTGGTTCCTAGGTTTCCTCCAATGAACATACCTTTTAAACATATAATGATGCCCACTCCTCCTCTTCCCCACTATCTTCTTGAATGAGGTATGTCTGTCCAGAGTCACAGCCCAGCCATGGGTTTCCATCCTACCAATTCTCAGGAATACCTATGACTTCAAATTTGCCCCTTGTGTCAGGACCCCTAGTTTTTCTTTTTAAATCCCTAAATTTTTGCGATTTGTGTATAGATAAGTAGAGAGCATAGGTTTTATTATTGATTGACTTCTTAGATTTGTCTTCTACAAATTCCTAGATTCCTTAGCTGCATTCTTCCTTTTCTGTGGCTACTATCTCTAACAGATAGCTCTGAGAATATATCTCAGCAGCTTCATCCTCTCTGGTTTAAAGGCTTTTTGATTAGATTTGCAAGATACCTGAAAGCTACAAAATCTCTGTCCAAGAACTTGTCCACTTTATATAGTGTAAGCCAGGATCTAGAAATCCAAATCCCATTCTTAGAGACCACCACTGTAGCCAGCTGTCCAATTCTTTAATTTTCTTTTTTACATTCTTTGTCTTCAGTGACCAACAGTGAAGAAACATAACCTATACCTCTATAATCCTCATTAATCATTGGATACAATTTTTTAGTTCCTTCCAGTAATGTCGTTTGTGTCCAAGTGAATCTCACCAAAAGCGGATAGATAGTAATCATTGGTTGGGATGGGTCTGGGAAGGTTCTCCATTATGTTTTGGATACACATCCCAGGAAGATAACAACCTTCTCTCCCTCAGTTATCAGGTTTACAGACTCAGCACACATAGGCAGGTTATCACCAACTACTCTGCCTCTCCTCTACTTCCTCTGCCTCTTAGCAGATTACTCCTCATCGGAGAAGTATCTGGGGCAGTGCCAATACCATTCTCAGGAAGATGAGTGTCTCCATCCTCACAGCACCAAGATCTCTCCTCTTCAAGAACAGCCCCAAAGACTTTATTTTTCTGCTCTAATAGTACAGCTGTCTTTGTAGGCATCATCAACCTGACAAGTGACAAATCTCCTCTCTTTCACAGATCCCCATTTCCCCCCATGGAAGCCTCACTCTGTTTCCTTTGGTAACCCTCCATTCTCAAACCTAAACACCTCAAATGCTCACCAACCTAGGAGGGAGACCAGCCTACCCTTGGAACACAAATAAGTCACTGCTGTGGAAGAAATACAAACCTTATACAGTGGATGGGAATCACTTCACCAAGTCCTCTAGTCCCTACAGGAGTGGAGGCTTTCATCCTTGTTTCTGAAAGCCTCTAGTGAATGTAAACATCTCAACCCCAAGCACCTGGTTAAGCCTTTTCACTGCTAATTATCACTTCTTAAGGACTTGACAACTCAACTTCAATGCTTTTGTCTCCATAAGAGTATACCCACAGCCACAGCCAGGGGCTCTTTAGTCTAGTACTAATCACCTTTTACATCAATTTGCCCTAATTACCAATTTACTCAACACATTTGTTTGACTACTAATTGATCTACTTTCTTTTTCTCATTTGCCTCGGCTTGAACTGCCAACAACCTTTACTTTAATTGTTTTCTACACCCCTTAACTGTCACTGATACCACTTCACTTATAATCCATAAATGAGTTCCAGAGAAGTCTGTGGATCTGAAGATTGATCTTCAAACACATCCTCAGGTTCCTTTGACCCAATGTCTCTTCATATATGTTAGCTCTGTGTGTGATCCTGAGCAAATTAACTTCTCAGGGCTCTAAGCAGCTCTCTAGGTTTGGTATCAATATTGAATCCAGATCTGGGTCCCAGAACAGAGTCTCAGCACAGTCCTTTGGAAGAAGGCTTCAGTGGGGGAGTTAGAAAGCCTCCCTCCCAAAGACTACAGGGTAGTAAACTCTGGGTAGCAGTGGTGGCAATAGGAAGCTATAATCAAACAGCAATCCACTTTAAGACCTGCTTGTGTCAAGCCCTTCCAGGAAGGGTCAAATCCTGGCATAGAGAAGGGAATAAAAATGGAAGGAATACGAAGTACTACTCTATCAAAGAGACAATAAAATTCTCTTACCACATATTAAAAAGAAAAAAAAAGGAATAAATAGAGAAATACAGAATCCTGTGGAATCCCAGTAGAGCACAGAATAAAAAGTTATGTTCCAGGACAGTTCAAAAGGTAAATGATAGCTTTCTTAGAAATAATTAGCAGAAAAGAAAAAACACCTTAAATGCATGATGACAAGTTTCTCTAAAAAAGCAAAAGAGAGGCAGCTAGGTGGCACAGTGAATAGAGCACTGGCCCTGGAGTCAGGATGAAGTGAATCATAATCTGAAAGAAGAAAAACAAAAATCAATAACTTTAAAAGAACATATGATCATTTAAGAGAAAAAAATCACTGACCTAGAGACAAGATGCACAGAATCCAATAGGATCCATAAGTCTCCAAGAAAAGCATGACAAATTGAAAGGTCTTAAAAATCATAATGCAGGAAAAGAATATAAGAAAATTGAACAGAACTTCCGAATACAGAAAACAAAGCACCAATGGAAAGAATCCATAGATCACCTTCAGGGGAAAACAAAACAAGACAGACACAACCCTACATCTCAAACTTTAAGAACACACACATATATTTTAATTCCAAGGCAACACAATAAATTTTATCCATGATCAGAAGAAATATCTTCAAACAAAGGAAATTCAAGTAACACAAAACTATTTTGCATCCAACAGAAACAGGAGAAGGGGATGAAATAATATATTGTAAAAACCAAAGAAATTCAAGGTACAACCCAAAATGAGACACCTTATAAAAAAGATGGACTTTCAATAAAAGACATCTAAAGAATTCTCAGGGAAAAAAACAACAACAGAATTGAACAATGAACTGCAAACACCAGAAACACAACAAAAGTTAGCAAATAAAACTCTGAAAGAAAGAAGTAATGGCATAACCCCATCTCTAGACATTATTTTAAGAAAAGAGAAACAGAAAGACTGATCTGCAGGAGAAAACAGAGCTCACCAAGAAATATTTAAGTACAAAAGGGGATAAAGATAAAAGTGGAATCTAAAGAAACAGAGGAAGTAAAGATGGAGAAACCAAAGTGAAGCACCACAGACTTAACACCTCAAGTCCCTAAAAGCAACTCAAAACTACAGACGGGAGGAAAGGAGGTGGGGAGAAGGGAAAGTGTAATGTACTCTAAGCAAGTCCTGAGTTGATGAAAAGCAGACAGTAACTCCTATCACCCTCACCACAAAGAGAGCGGCTGCAAGGAAAGAGAAGAGAAGGCAAAAGAAGGCAACTGAAAACAGGAGATGAAATGGGAGTTTCAATCCAAAAGAGTCAGAGGGTCCCCTTAGAAAGTTCTCCCATGAGGGAAGAGATATATGCCTGCAATGGTAGATGAAAGGGCCCAAGGGACATTACTTTGTCTGGAAGAGGACTGTGCCTCTGAGGATAACATCCTGTCCAATGAGATGAGAAATCTGAGCTCCTAGGGCAACTGGCACCAAGAGGGTGGGAGAACATAGACACAGAAATGAGATGATCTAGTGGATGACAAGGAGAAAGATCATGGGGGTCTAACTGGACCACACAAGCTGGACACAGATTATTTTCTCCCATGGCATACAACTTTGATCCTCATTTCTTTGCTCATCAATTGATAAAAAGGAATGATGGGTAAAAAAACTACAAAGAACATAACAAATTGATGAGAATATAGAGCTCAAACTTGATATTTTAGAAGTTTTAAATCCATGATGAATGTTGGATTAATGAAGGAAAAAGTAAGAATATACACCATAAATCAGGGAATAAAAATTCAAGATTAATAGATATGATAAGCAGAAAATTAATGAAGAGAACAAGGTACAGAAATCCTTTTTAGAAAAAAAGGGGTAGGGGATGACTAGGTGGTGCAGTGAATAGAGCACCAGCCCTGGAGTCAGGAGGACCTGAGTTCAAATCTGGCCTCAGACACTTAACACACACAAAAAAAGCCGTGTGACCTTGGGGGAGTCACTTAACCCCAGCTGCCCTCCAGAAAGCAAAAAAAGAAAAGAAAAGAAAAGAAAAGATAAAAAGGGGGGGAAGGAAAGAAGAATTTGGGATGGAAAGGAAGAAAAATTTGAATTAATCATTTAATGAAGATTATGAAACAGGTAACAAAAGGACTAACTAAATAAGATAAAGAAAAATAAATTAATAATTATCACACCCCCTCCCCCAACCAAATCCAGGAAGCAGTTGATAAATGGAAAGGGAGCAAGTAAGGAAAGAGAAAAAAAAAGCCTGTAGGAAATAAATCAGGGAAAAATTTGCAAAAAATTTTTCTTATAAACATCACATAACCAAAATATAAAGGGAAGTGATTCACATTTTAAGACTAAGTCCCATTTCCCAATAAATAAATGGTCAAATGGTATGAAAAGGAAACTTTTAAAAGGGAAAAAAAAGTCCAGTCTATCAATAATCAATTGAAAAATGTTCCAAATCATAAATATGACAAAAGAGGAAAATAAAAAATGTGGGAGAGGCTACAGGAAAACAGGCACATGAATACAGTCCTGGTAGAACTATGAATTGGTCGAGCAATTATGGAAAGCAATCCCTAACCGCATTGTGTTTATCCTTTAAACCAGGGGTGCCACTATCAGACCTACTCCCCAGAGAAATTTTAAAAGAGGAAGAAGATCCACACGCTTAAAAAAATATGCAGCAGACATTTTTTGTAGCAGAAATGAAAACTAAGGAAATGTCTATGAACTGGGGAAAGACTAAAATTAAGCATTTGAACGTACTGGAATATTATTGCATCATAAGAAATGATGGGAAGACTTGTGTGAAATGATACACGATGAAGTGAAGAGAATCAGGAAAATGATGTATACAATTACATTATAAAGAAAGACAACTTGAAAAGACTGGAGAACTCTGATCAATGCAGTGAGATTCCTGAGGAACAAGATGCCCTGTGCCAACCACACCGGACAGGTGCCACAGACTCAAAATGCAGAATCTAAAGTGAATTTCTAAACTCTGCTAATAAAGGAATTTGCTTGGGCTACGCATATTTATTAGGAGGATTTTGTTTTTCTTTCCTTTTTATTCATTTGGGCACAGTGAAGAAGAAGAAAAACATACATATTGCTTAATTGAAAAAAATTAAGTTACAACAAAAGAGAAAGCCTATGCAGAGAGGATTACCCAGAGAGCATGAAGCAAATCTTATTAACACAATGTAGGTACAAAGTACTAACTTAAAGGAGCAAAGAGAACAAAAAAAACTTTAAAAAAAAGCAATACTAGAGATGCAAATGGTAGAGAACATAAACCTAATTCTCATAATTTTAAACATGAAAGGATCAAACACTCCACTAAAAAGAAACTGAGTGGCATAATGGAGAAGGAAACAGAAACTCCACAATCTGTTGCTGACACAAAACACATTTAAAACACAAAAATATACCCTGAATTAAAATAAGAGACTGAAACTAAGCTTACTGCGTAGCAGGTGGATTCAGAAAAAGTATTTGTGCTGTCAGATAAAATTCAGAAGAACAAGGAAATGATGCCCTCTCTGCTCAAAGGAACAACATACCTCAAACTAATTTCAATCTTAAAAATACACAAAGGTGACTAGAATAATCCTCTCAGGAACACCTAACAAAGAGAATTTATAGGATCGAACATACTGCTGGAAAATGAAGAAAACTATGAGATGGATTTCCCCCCTCAAAAACAAAACAAAACAAAACACTATGAAGATGGATTATGCTTTATGAAAGGGAGAACCAGGGGCGGCTAGGTGGCGCAGTGAATAGAGCGCCGGCCCTGGAATCAGAAGGACCTGAGTTCGGAGCCGGCCTCCGACACTTAATCCGCACAAACAAAAACCTAGCCGTGTAACCTTGGGCAAGTTACTTAACCCCAATTGCTTTAAAAAAAAAAAAAAGAAAGGGAGAACCAAAAAATACAGATATTTCACAGTGCCACATAGAACTTTTACAAAAACAGATCATGTATTAGTAAGGCAGAGAGATATTACAAACAATATACAAAGGCAAAAATACCAAACTCATTCTTCACAACCTGAAAAGCAATTAAAATAGTAATCAAATCAGGGATAAAAGACACAGATTGAAATAAAAACTTAATAATAACATCCTAAATACTGTGTGGAAAAAAATAAAATAATAGAAATAATTAATAACTGTGAAAAACAATAATGATGAAATAGCATACCAAAATTAGTAGGATAATAGATATGATAAGCAGTTAAAGCAGTTCTCTTAAATCATATAGTAACAAAATTGAAAAAACAAAATTTAATGAACGCACATTTTAAAAATAAACAAATTCAAAATAAGCAAATAGAAAAATCTTGAAAATTAGCAGAGAAAAAATTAAATTGGAAACCAAAAAGAATATAAAAATGATCAAAAAAGTAAAAGCTGGTCCTTTTGAAAAGACTAACTGAAAAAACCTGTAGCCTACCAGATTAAAAAGATACAAAATCAAATCAACAAAATAAAATGCAATAGAAGTCATAAAAAACACCCAGAAGGAATAAAAAGAAAGAACCACCAGAACTTATTCTGGACTGAGAATACAAAAGGTGGGCAGCTAGGTGGCGAAGTATATAGAGCACCAACCCTGGAGTCAGGAGAATACAAAAGGAATCCATCTAGGGGTAGCTAGGTGGCATAGTGAATAGAGCCATCAGCCCTACAGTCAGGAGGTCCTGAGTTCAAAGCCGGCCTCAGACACTTAACACAAAAACTAGCCGTGTGACCTTGGGCAAGTCACTTAACCCCAAATGCCTTCCCCCCCCCAAAAAAAAGAATCCATCTATTCTTTTTGGAATGGAATGGGAAGAATATCTGTTGTTATCATGAATGACTATTCTGATGTCATGGCATCTGGAAGGAAAGAGGTCTAGCCATGGTTCTTGGCACAAAGAATCCTCCCCCACTGTGGCTGTGGTGCCATCTTTGTGCCTGCTGGGCTGGGCCTCCATAGACATGAAGGCCCCAAACTGTTCCATGGGGGGATGCTGTGATACAATGCAAACTTGTTTTCTTGGAAACATCAAGGACTCTGGGGCTTCTGGCACTCCAGGATCCAAGCTTCAGGCCCCAGTGATTTTCATACCTTGGTCAAAGCTGCCATTGCTGTCAGCACCAGACCTGCCCCGGAGAAATGGATAGCTCCACCTTCAAAGACCACTCCTGCACTGAATTCCCAAAGCTGCCTCCCATATCTTTCCCCAACTCCTGTTTACTCCATGCTGATCAACCAACTAGGCCCTTCCCCGCCTTTTTCCCATCTGAGTTTCTGATAGAGATGCTGATGATCCTTTCCAGTGGATGCACAACTTCCCACAGAGTGACCTAAAAAGAATTTAAGATGGGAACACTTGGTGTCCTCCTCCCTCTGCTCCCATCCCAGAATTGGTTCCTTTTCTCTGGGACCGACAACAACGTGTTCTGCTCAGTGACATCTGGTACATGTACACATCAGGAGTACCAGGGACCTGGGGCTCTCTCTATTTCCTCCCTTACTCCTTAAGTTCAAGGCCTGTGGAATATGGGTCCTGGGAGACACCCACCTATCCACCTATCTACCATAGGACAATCACTAAGAAAAAAAATTGCAATTTCCTCAGACAGATGGGGAAAATCTAAAGTCGGGTCAATATCTGAAAACTTACATCTTGGTAAAACCTATCTCTACAGAGCCACAGCCTTTAAGAGACCAAAGCTCCCACTGCACTAGAGGCAGATGGGCATCAAAGGGCACAATCCCACACTACTTTTACATGGTGTTTTCAAGCTTCCTAATACAGCTACACTTGGTGGTGAACATGACAATGACAACGCCTTGGAGTACTTTCTCCACGTCATAAAGAGATAAAGAAGCTCCACGACTCTCCACTGAAATAAGGAAAACAGGGCCAGAAGGTCCTCAGAGATCTTTTCTTCTACCACCCCCATTTTACAGAAAAAGAAAACTGAGGCCCAGACAGGCCTAGAACTGATTTGCTTTGCTCACATCACACAGGTAACAAGCAGCAAAATGCAGGTCCTGTAACTCCACAAAGCCAGGCCTCCTTCTCTTCCCCTCCACCCCCTCTCAAGATTTCATCATCAGATGGATGCCACAGACCACAATGCCATGGCACACTCCATAGTCATCCAATCTCCAGGTGCCATTTGTTAGGCCGATGATAAACTACAGGTCTAACATCTCACTTTCCATCTCAAGATATTTCTCTGACTTTTTCTTATTGTGACAGACAACAGATTGATTAAACCTAGTCATGGGATTTGACACTATAGCCATTGGCTTCTATTTGTTGATTACTATTGATTTTCTTTGATACTTCATTTAAAAATCAATAGCTGGAAAGAAAAACAGGCCTGGTTTGCACATACTTAAACACACTGTTGTGCTCTAGAAGGGGCTGCTGTCTGGGCCTGGCCCTGACGTCCAATTATGAGAAAGGCTCTTAAACAGGTGAAAGCAAGGGCTTCTGATCGATCGATGGGCACTTTTCTTTCTCAATCAGAGGAAGTGGCTATAAATTAGGCTCATCAGCACTATTTTCAAGGCATTCATAAAACAAATAACTGTAAACTCTTTTTTGCCCTTCTGAAGTATTTGTACTGAGGAAAAGCATCCCTTAGAGTGAGTACCTGGAGTTCATCCGGGCTTTTAGCTTTTTGGCTTTCTTCTTATTTTTCTGTCTGTCGTCTCCATCTTTCACAGGCTCCGTTGGTGTTGAGCTTTCAACCACAATGTCAACAATATACTTCTTCAGTGACAGATGCTCCTGCAAAAGACATCCAAACAACATCTGATTTCCATGGACTGGATGAGCACACAAGATCTGTTCACTGTTGCCCATAAGAATTCTAGAAAGAGTTTAAGTGAACACTCTTCTATTTGAGGCTCTGATACTTCAGCCAGCAATGTGCACCTATAGCTGGTTACACAGCAGTGATGAGCCTGCCCTGTGCCTAAGCTGGGCTAAGTCTTCCTATCAATTTGCCGGAGGACCTGATTTTCTCAGGACACTAAGAAGCAATTTATATGAAAAAAAGGAACAAAATGTTTACAAATGAGTTATCATGCTTCCCAAATAAGAACAATGTATTCCCTTCTATGTGAAGAGGATTCCATATCTTTTGCAATGACCAAAATCAGTAAAGACAACCCCAAGAAATAAGCCTAAGTCCCCAAACAAATAAAAGCAGTAATAAAAAGAAATTAAGAATCATTTCACTCTCCTCCCTAGATGCTACCAAAGAAATTCTATAAATAGCCTTCCAGGCTTGTCACAATTTGGCTCCAGTTTTCCGTTCTGACCTTGCTTCCTATTATTTTCCTCGACATAGTCTATGTTTCAGCCAAACTACACTCACCAGCTGCTGCCTACACTCAACATCCCGTTTCTAGTCTTGTGGCTTTCAAACAATGAGCTCAGAAGACCCCCCTCCTCATCTCCAAGTTTCACTGGCTTCCCACACACCAAAGCAGTCAACCAGACTTTTTTGAAGGCCTTAGTTAAGTGAAAGGAAACCCAACCTTGCCCTAGGCTATGAAAATGGAGCAAAAGTTTTGATGTATCTTAACCAAGCTGAAAAAACTTGTATGGGCTTAGTAAATTTGTTATTTGAGACTCTAAGCTAAGCTCAGGGAAGCTCATGAACAAAGCAGTGGCCACCAGGTGAGGAATTTTTCAGCCAAAACAATTTATAAAATCTAAAAGAAAAAAAAAGGTTGCTATGTAGGAAGAGGGAATATCCATAAAAATGAAACTATACATATATTTCTAAATTAAGTATTTGGGTACTTCATAAAGAAAAAAAATTGTTTTAAAAATGTCATACTGAAATTTTGGATGAAAGTGTTGTGTATCACAAATTTGGAGGTGGAAGACATCTTAGAAGACACTTAGCTTAACCAACTCATTTTATTTGTGAGGAAACTGAGGCCCAGCAAGATGAAATGACTTGCCCAAAGTCAGACAGTGATTAAGTGGCAGGTAGAAGATTCAAATCTAGTCATGCAATCCACATTCAGTGCTCTTCCCACTGAAGCATGCTATTATTCCCTTCAGCTTGTCCAACAAGAGCCACGTTAAGCTGATCTACCTAAATAAGACTCTGACTCTGATTCATGAAAAATAACTAGCATCTCTATTCCAAATAAAATGGAGAATGGATGGCAATGAAGATTCTTTTCCATTTCTTGGAGAAGTCTAACAGATGAAAAGCAACCACCACAACAAAGCAGTCAAAAGAACTCAGAAACAACCTTAACTAGCAATGGCTTGATCTCCTTAACCAAGAGGCAAAGGAGCCAAGGACAACACTGCTTAAACAATAGTAGTTAGGAGGTGACACGAACAGAGAAAAGCTGTGCTGGAGAAATGGATGTTCACAAAGCGTGGCAACTTAAGGCAGAATGCCAGGTGGGGATTTATGTATGAAATTAGGACAAAAAACTGGACATTAAGAAGAAAACATCTCCTTGCCCTTCTAAAGCAAAAGTTTTCTCTCTGAGTACCACATCTGACCTCCGCTATGTCAGTACAAGGAGATGCAAGGAAGCAGAAATGGGACTTGGGAAAAAGGAAGCAGAAAAAAGGAATCAATCACCAAACATTGATTAAGTGTACCAAGGGTCAGGCACCGTGCTAAGTAATAGAAAAAATAGTAAAAGAAACGATGATGAAAATGTTGAGGTTTAGAGGTGCTTGTAACCCCCAAATACCAACACACTGGGTTCTGCCCAAATGAATTCAACCCAAGCCTTCTTTCAGCCAAAGCCAAAAAAGTTCATGAAAGATTCACCATATTGGGTAGACTCTTAAAGAGGCTGAGCATTTGTAAGCATGTTAGATAGAATCTGAGCACCTTCTGGGAGGCAAGATGCATCTTAAATACAGAAACACTGAGGGAGGGATCTAGGAGTAGCCAAGTACTCTGGGGTGACTGGATGAGGGATCCAGTGAGGATCTTGATGGGAGTGGCCAGTAGGATGGGGTGACTAGAGGTCAGGCACCAGGAACCAAGAGAATGGGGTTTTGATAGGATCAAGGGTAGGAAGTAGCCAGTGGCAATCCTGAGGCAACAGAGCTTTGGATTTAGGGATAAAGAAAAGTTTATAGCCTCAGGCAAATGTCGAATCTGGTGGGAAGACTCCAGGAGAGTTGAAGGGGGCTCCCAGAGCCAGACTCTACCTTCTCATGCAGCCTTTCCTCTCCTCTCTCTTTAAGTATGATACATACTAAGTTTTTTACATACTCTCTTCCATTACAATACAAGCTCATTAAGGACAAGAGCTATTATTTAAAAAAAAAAAATCATTCCTTGTATTGCTTAGCGCAGTATCTGGCATACAGAGAGAACTAATAGCTCCAGCAAAGTTGCCAGTGATAAAATAAACCCTCAAAAATCACTGCATTTTAAAATTATATAAACAAATTCAAATAACTACGAAATGCACAAAATAACTTGGGGATCAATCCACCAAAGACTTGTATAGATTCAATTACAAAGTGCTCCTTACATAAAGAACTTGAATAACAAGAGGAATAGTTGGTGCTCATTGCTAGACCATGCCAACCTAAGAAAAATGACCAAAGCATCTAAGTTAGTTAACACTTGTGATGATGTATCAATCAAATTATCAAAGAGATACTTTGTAGAACTAAAAAAAAATGATAAAATTTGTTTGGAAAAACAAAAGATCTAGAGTCCTGAGGGAAATGATGCAAAGATTTAGGGGGAAAAGAAGGACTGGCACTTGCAGATCTCTCTATATCATAAAATAGCGAGCATCAATTCACCTGGTATTAGTTAAAAAAACAGAGAGCGAGATCAATGGCACAGACTAGATAATGAAGAATTGGAAATGACAAAATTCAATAACCCAGTGTTTAATAAATCAGAAAACATAAATTACTTATGAAAAAAACTGGCTATTTGAGGAAAAACTGCTGGGAAAACTGGAAAGCAATCTGGCAGAAAGCAAGTTGAGACTGACACCTTACACTATATTCCATATTCCAAATGGAAAGAGGACTTTAATACTAAAGATCAAACTAAAAATATCATAAGAGAAGCAGATCACATGCTTCTCACAGCTATGGAAAAGAGATGTATTATTAACCAGACTAGAAATATGTTATAAAAATGCTCAGTTTAGCAATAAATAATATTTGTTGGAAAGCCAGGAAGGTTTTCATTACATTTATTTTACATTTTTTCTGTAATGAATAAATGGGTAGCCTCCCATAAAAGACTACAATGGATCAGACAAAAGCAAGCCCTTTCATGCTCATTTCATTTGACTTTCCCACCTTTCTCCCTTCAGAGCTGGGACTGGCTTCAGCTCTTCAGGGTTACAACTCTCCCAACCCGCCCATTAAGCATGCATGTTAATGAAAAGTCAGTGACCATCCCCCAACTGGTGCGAGTCAGCCTAGCTCAGGCCCTTCTTTACAGATATACGCCTGCCTGCATGGAAATACCAATTGTTCCTATAGAATCTATGGAAACCAAACTGCCAGCATTTCTCACAAATACAATTACAAAAGAGAAAATAGACAATTTTGATTACATGAAACTGAAAGCTTCTGAAGAGACAAGATTAATGTGCCTAAGATATGAAGGAAAGTGGTAAAAGGGGGAAGGGAGCTGGGGAATTTTTCAAATAAAATTTCTCTAAAAAGGGTGTGATAGCTAAGACATAAAAACAATTGACAAATATGTATGAGACCAAAAGCCATTCCTCAATGGCTGAGTTGTGAAAGAACATGAACAAACAATGTGAACAAAACAAAGGATATGAGCTAAAGAATTAGAAACTAGTTTTTTCTAAACATTCTCTTTTTTTAGTTCCAAACTCTCTTTCCCTCCGATTGCTTCCCTACCATTGAGAAGTCAAACAAAAAGATAAGTATTATACCTCTAAAGTCATGCAAAATATCTTTGTATATAAGCCATGATGAAAAATAGATAGCTAGATCGAAAGAAGGGAAGAAAAAAAGGAAGAAAGAAAAAGAAAGAAAGAATGCTTCAGTCTGCACTCAGAGTTCATCATTTTTTCTCTGGAGATGAAAAGCATTTTTCACAAGCTGATTTTATCCGTTTTCCAAACAGTCATGTTATTTTCTGCCCCTTTCAGCATTACATTAACAAAGGGGAGTCCTTTCCAGTTCTAGTTCTACCAATCATGTAAAATAAAAGGACTGGACTAGAGGGCCTCTGAGGCCCTCCCTGCTCTAGATCTATGACCTGTGAGGTGGCAGACGGAAAACTATTTGGAAAGAAGTGAAACTGCTTAGGTCACTCTCCCATTGTATTTTTTTTTCTTAAGCAATTGGGGTTAAGTAACTTGCTCAAGGTTACACGGCTAGTCATTATTTATGCGTGGGTGCTCATTTTCTGAGGCCGGATCTGATCTCGGGTCATCCCAACTCCGAGGCCGGTGCTCTTACTCACTGTGCCACCTAGCCGCCCCTCTCCCATTGTATTTTTAAAAGGAAAGTGAAGAGGAGGAGGAGGAGAGCTAAAATCACCAGTGATTTTAAGAATGATTACTGTTAATGAATTTTCCTATTTTGTCTTTCATTTTCTAATTTCAGAAAAAAAAAATTTTAACTCTTGCAATGGGATATCATAAAATTAGTACAGCAGTTAGTTATGGGAATGAGATTTCAAGACAAGAAAAGCAATAATGGGACTCCGAGTGTTAATTTGAGAATATATGAACCCAAATCTGCTATAGACAGTTGGAAGAAACAGAAGAGACTTATTATCCACACAGTCATGCTTTTGAAAAGTGTGAGAGGGTAGTTATTTTTCCAGGCCCCAGCAAGGACTAGTAGATTTGTGCTATTCAATACAGTGAGCTGGAGTAAAACGTGCAGGTTTTAGTCACGGAATATAACAAAACTAACTAGACCACAATGGAATTTCTCCAACCAATGGATTTCTCTCCCATGTGTCATTAGTCACTATTATTATATACCCGGGTATGTCACATAACTGGAAACATGATATGAACACGGAATAAATGCTCAGCCACCAAAATGGAGGGTATCTTCCCTAACCCTGGTAGGCTCAGCTGAGAAGGCCACTTCCTGCTTTCACCCTGTTTTCATTAATATGAGATGAATTACTTAAACAGTAAAATGAATCAATGATCCCATCCAACTGGAAGTTCTTTTAAAAAATGAAGACCACAGACTATGTATGCCTGCACATCCTATATGATCTGTCTACATATTCTAGTAAATTCATCACAGGCTTGCCGTATAATGTACTTGAAGGCATCCTTACTTTCTTCTGACAGAAGGTCCATCCGTCCAGCATCCCTTCAGTTTACCACATGCAGTTCATCTTTTCTTCTAATAACATAATTCCTGATATATTTTATTCCTACTCTTCAAAGCTCCTCCTTGATGATAAGATGCAACTTACTAGCACCCATCATGTGCCTCTTTGTTGCTATTCATGTGATACACATTTGTAATTCTTCAGCCATTGCCATATTCCACGTTTCACTGCCATGTAGTGCTGTACAGTCAAGATGGTAGAATACTGGCATTAAAAAAAAACAACAAACCCCTGCTTTGATGGGAACCTTAAAATAACTAAAAGAGTTCTGCAATTCTATTAAAGCAATCCAGGCCATTCTTCTTGCTCTAGTTAACTGGGCCTAGTCCACTGTCACTATGTGTTCTAACTATTCCAAATATCTATGCTGGTATACAAGCTAATCTATCTTTTCTGTGTGGGTGGTTGGGCCAAATTCACTTTGATGATAACACATCTCCTCTAGGATGCTCTGTAAAGTCTTGGTACTGGACATAATCAATAAAATGTCAACCACAAACTAAAAACTTTGAAGACCCCCTACCATTCACAAATAATTTTTCTCTAACTTAGATCCTGAATTTCCATAATCAAAATAGTCAATGATTTTGGCAAGGATCTATCTCCTGTTTTATATCCCATTAAAAATTAGTATTTTAATATTAATAATAATTTAATAATAAAAATTTATATCCCATTAAAAATTAATGCTTTATCTTAACAAAAATTTTGAATGATTTTTGATGCAAGGATGGAAGATCTCTCATTTAAAAAGAGTCTTAAAGATGGCAATTTACTACAAATACTTTTTTATAATCAACAAACAATAAAGTCACTCATGTTTTCTATATCTTTTAGTTAACTGAACTCAGGTCTTCCAGGCTCCAGGAACAACTCTCCTACCACTGAACCCCTAGTTGCTTCTATACAATAGAATAAAGTTCAATAAACCCAAAGACCACAGCTACTTGGGTAATGTCTCAATATTTGACAAAAACTCCTAAGAAAAAAGGCAGAAATTAGGTTTAAACTAATGTTTCACAAAGTATTCTAAGATAAGACAAGTGGGAAAATGACCTTGACAAAAGGTCACATCATAAACAAATTGGAGGATTAAGGAAGAAATGTCCTTTTATATCTATGGATAGGGAAAGAATTCATGACCAAAAAGGGACAGAGAAGCTAAGCTCACTGATGATAAAATGGACGATTTAGATTGTAGAAGATTATAAAAGTCTGCACAAACATAACCAATGTAGCTAAAATTACAAAATATTGCAGCAAATTTTTCTAACAAAGGTTTCATTTCCAAAATATATAAGGGATTGATTAAAATTTATGATTATAAAAATCATCCCTCATTTGATAAATGATTAAAAGATATGGATAGGCAATGTTCAAGGGAAGAAATCCAAGTTATCACTAGCTATCTGGGAAAAAATGTTTCAAATCAGTAACAACTAGAGAAACACAAATAAAAGCAACTTCAGGTTTTCACATCACACCCATCTGTGTCATGCCCACTAACTGTGAGTTTCCCAAAGCTCTATCCTGGGTCTTCTCTTTTCCCTTTTTGACTGTTCCAACTTGGCAGTCTCCCATAGATTAAATGATCCCTATGTAGATGATTGTAACATCTACTGATCCAGGCCTCACTTCTCTCCTGGCCTCTAGTCTCAAATCACCAACTTTCCATAGAATGTCTCAAACTGCCATCACCCTTGGGCCTCATCTTCCTTAGACTCCTGTCACAGCCTACTGGTTCACCTGTTTCAAGTCTCCACCACAGTCCATCTTTCAGTCAGTTGCCAAAGTTGTTTTCCTAAAACACAGACCTGACAGACCTGAATATGCCACCTCCATATTCAATATACACTAGTGGCTCCTTTTTGCCTATGGGATCAAATAGAAAAGCCCTTGTTTGTCTTCATCACCTGACCCCTTCCTACCTTCCCACTCTTCTTACACCTTACTCCCTGCCATATACTCTAGCATTCAGTGGCACTAGCTTCTTTGCTATTCCTCAAACAAGACACTCAATCTCCTGACTCCATGAATTTTCACTGACTGTCCCCAAGTCTGCAATTCTCTTGCTCCTCATCTCTATGTCCTGGCCTACCTGTTCCTTCAAGTCACAGCTGAAATCCCCTTTTTTTCAAGCAGCTTTCTCAGTCTTTCTTTATTTTCATGCCTTCCTTCTGAGATTACCTCAAGTTTATCCTTCAGATATCTCATTTGTACATAGTTGTTTCACTGTAGTCTACCTCTATTAGACTGTGAGATCTTTGAGGATAAGGATAGTTTCTGGTTTTCTTTGTATCCCAATGCTTAGCACAATGTAATAAACAAATAGTAAACACTTAAGGCTTCTTGACTCCACTAAAAACCAGTTCTGACCACAT
>WOXC01008771.1:0-23112 GCA_011680675.1 Gymnobelideus leadbeateri | reverse complement strand
AAGTTCCTTTCTGTCACAGCATTCCATTAGCTACTTGTCTTAAAGTAGGCATTATGTATCAAATACTTTGGCTTCTCATGAAGGAAATGGCATCATTAAGTTTTCCCCATTGAAATCAATGAGGGCAGATATAAAGACCTTTTGTTAACAAAGTAAATGCAAAGCTGCAGCAGTCACAAAAAAATGTATAGTGTAAAAGGAAAGCTGTGTACAACTGTGCCTTGAATTCCAGTATTTAAAAAGCCTTCTGAGACATTCATGTTATAACCTTTTTTCAGATAGACTGTTACAAGCATATTTGGTAGAAAGGGTATATCTAAGCATAGTTCTCTAGGAACATGGATTCCACAGAAGTTTTTTACTGTCCAACTATCGCTTAGTTAGTTGTCTTTTACAAAGGCATTACTTATCAAAAGCTTTTTCTTCTTTTCATGGAAATGGCATCATTAGGTTTTCCCCCATTGAAACCAAGGAGGGCAGATATAAAGGCCTTTTGCTACAAAAGTAAAAGCATAGCTTCAGCAGTCTGACTAAAGATGTCAAGGATTAAAGCAACTCTGTGTACAACAGTGCTTTGAATTCAAGTATTTTAAAAGACTTCAGAGAAGTTCAGGTTTTGATGTTTTTTCAGATGGAATATTTCAAGCATATTTGGTAGAAAAGGTATATCTGAGAATACTCTCTAGAAACAAGGATTACCCAGAAGTTCAATCATGTTTACAATCATGTTTCGTAGAAAAGGTATATCTGAGCATAACTCTCTATCCACAGGGATTACTCATAAGTTCTTTTCAGTCTCAGCTTTCTCTTAGCTGGTTGTCTTAAACACAGGCATTACATTTCAAATGCTTTGGCTTCTTTTCTTGGTAATGGCCTCATAAGTTTTTCGCTCATTGAAATCAATGAGGGCAGATATAAAGGCCTTTTGCTACAAAAGTAAAAGCAAAGCTTCAGCAGTCTGACTAAAGATGTGGAGGGTTATAGCAACTCTGTGTACCACAGTGCTTTGAATTCAAGTATTTCAAATGACTTCCGAGATATTCATGTTTTTAACTTTTTTTAGATATACTGTTAACAATCATGTTTGGTAGGGAAGGGTTATCTGAACATAACAGTCTAGGAACAGGGATGACCCGGAAATTCTCTTCTGTCCAACTTTCTCTTAGCTAGTTTTCTTAAACACAGGCACTACATTTCAACTGCTTTGGCTTCTTTTCAATGAAATGGCGTCATTAAGTTTTTCCCCCATTGAAACCAAAGAGGGCAGCTGTAAAGGACTTTTGCTAAAAAATAAAAGGAAAGCTTCAGCACTCTGATTAAAGATGTGGAGGGTTGTAGCAACTCTGTGTTCCACAGTGCTTTGAATTCAAGTATTTTAAAAGACTTCAGAGTAATTCAGGTTTTGACCTTTTTTCAGATATACTGTTACAATCATGTTTCGTAGAAAAGGTATATCTGAGCATAACTCTCTATACACAGGGATTACTCATAAGTTCTTTTCAGTCACAGCTTTCTCTTAGCTGTTTGTCTTAAACACAGGCATTACATTTCAAATGCTTTGCCTTCTTTTCTTGGTAATCTCCTCATAAGTTTTTCCCTCTTTGAAATGAATGAGGGCAGATGTACAGGCCTTTTGCTAAAAAAGTAAAAGCAAAGCTGCAGCAGTCTGACTAAAGCTGTGGAGGGGAAAAAGCAGCTCTTTGAACAACAGTGCTTTGAATTCAAGTTTTTCACAAGAGTTTTGAGAAATTCAGGTTTTTACCTTTTTTCAAATAGACTGTTACAAACATATTTGGTAGAAATATATATCTGAGCATAACTCTCAAGAAACAAGGATTACTCAAAAGTTCTTTTCTGGCACAGCTTTCTTTTAGCTAATTTTCCTAAATACAGGCATTACATTTCAAATGCTTTGGCTTCTTTTGATGGAAATGGCATTATTAATTTTCCCCAAGTGAAACCAATGACGGCAGATATAAAGGCTTTTTCTACAAAAGTAAAAGCAAAGTTTAAGCAGTCTGACTAAAGGTCTTTAAGGTTAAAGCAACTCTGTGAACCACAGTGCTTTGAATCCAAGTATTTCAGTAGACTTCTGAGAAATTAAAATTTTAACTTTTTTCAGATAGACTTTTACAAGCATATTTGGTAGAAAAGGTATATCTGAGCATAAGCCTCTAGAAATAGGGATTACTCGAAAGTTCTTTTCAGTCACAGCTTTCTCTTAGCTAGTTGTCTTAAACGCAGGCATATATCAAATTTTTTGGCTTCTTTTCGGGGAAATTGCATGGTTAGGTTTTCCCCCTTTGAAATCAATGAGGGTAGACATAAAGGCCTTTTCTAAAAAAGTAAAAGCAAAGCTGCAGCACTCTGACTAAAAATGAGGAGAGTCAAATCAACTCTGTGTACAACCGTGCTTTGAATCCAAGTATTTCGAAAGAATTCTGAGAAATTGAGGTTTCGACCATTTTTAAGATAGTCTGTTACAAGCATATTTGTTAGAAAAGGTATAACTGAGCATAACTCTCTAGAATTAGGGATTACTGAAAGTGCTTTTCTGTAACAGCTTTCTCTTAACTAGTTGCCTTAAACGTAAGCATTACTTATCCAATGCTTTGGATGATTTTAGTTGAAATGGCATCATCGGGTTTTCCCCCATTGAGATCAATGAGGGTAGATTTAAAGGCCTTTTTCCTAAAAAAGTAAAAGAAAAGCTTCTGTAGTCTGATCAAAGATGTTGAGCATTAAAGCAACTTTGTATAGCACAGGGCTTTGAATTCGAGAATTTCAAAAGACTTCTGAGAAATTCATGTTGTTACCTTTTTTCAGATAGATTGTTCCAAGCATGTTTGGTAGAAAACGTATATCTCAGCATACCTCTCTAGGAACAGGTATTACCCGAAATTTCTTTTCTGTCACAGCTTCTTCTTCTCTAGTTGTCTTAACCGTCGGCATTCCATAGCACATGCTTTGGCTTCTTTTCCTAGAAATGGCATCATTAGGTTTCCCACCATTGAAACCAAAAAGCACAGATAAAAAGGCCTTTGGCTAAAACGGTAAAAGCAAAGCTTCAGCACTCTAACTAAAGATGTGGAGGGTAAAAGCAACTCTGTGTACAACAGTGCTTTGAATTCAAGTATTTTAAAAGACTACTGAGAAATTTAGGCTTTTACCTTTTTTCAGATAGACTGTTACAAGAATCTTGGGTAGAAAAAGTGTATGTGGGCATAACTCTCCAGGAACAGGGATTCCCTGGAAATACTATTCCGTCGAGGTTTCTCTTAGCTAGTTTTCTTAAACATAGGCATTACATTTCAAATAGTTTGGCTTCTTTTCATGGAAATGGCGTCATTAAGTTTTCCCCCATTGAAACCAATGAGGACAGATAGAAAAGCCTTTTGCTAAAAAAGTAAAAGCAAAGCTTCAGCAGTCTGACTCAAGATGTAAATGATTAAAGCAACTCTGTGTCCAAGAGTGCTTTGAATTCAAGTATTTTAAAATACTTCAGAGAAATTCAGTTTTTGGCTTTTTTCAGATAGACTGTTACAAGCATATTTGGTAGAAAACGTATATGTTAGCAAAACTCTCTAGAAGTAGGGATTACCCAGAAGTTCTTTTCTGGAACAGGTTTCTCTTAGCTAGTTGTCTTAAACACAGGCATTATTTATCAAATGCTTTGCCTTCTTTTCGTGGAAATGGTATGATTAAGTTTTGTCCCATTGAAACCAATGAGAGTAGATATAAAGGCCTTTTGCTACAAAAGGAAAAGCAAAGCTTCAGCAGTCTAATTAGAGATGTGGGGGGTTATAGCAACTCTGTGTACCACAGTGCTTTGAATTCAAGTATTTCAAAAGACTTCTGAGATATTCATGTTTTTACCTTTTTTCAGATAGACTGTTACAAGCCTGTTTGGTAGCAAAGGTATATCTGAGCATAACTCTCTAGGTACAGTGATTTCCTGGAAGATCTTTTCTGTCCAGTTTTCTCTAAGCTAGTTGTCTTAAACGGAGGCATTCCATATCAAATGCTTTGCCTACTTTTCCTGAAAATGGCATGATTACGTTTTGTCCCATTGAAACCAATTAGGGCAGTTTTAAAGGACTTTTACCAAAAAAGTCAAGGCAAATCTGCAGCAGTCTTACGAAAGATGGGGAAGATTCAAGCAACTCTCTGTGCAACAGTGCTTTGAATTCAAGAATTTGAAAAGACTCCTGAGAAATTTAGGTTTTTACCTTTTTTTAGATAGACTGTTAGAAGAATGTTGGGTAGATTAGGTAAATCTGCGCATAAATCTCCAGAAACAGGGATTATCCGGAAATTCATTTCTGTCAAAGCTTTCTCTCAGCTAGTTGTCTTAAATACAGGCATTGCACATCAAATGCTTTGCTTTTATTGTGGAAATGGCATTATTAAGTTTTCCCCCATTGAAACAAATGAGGGCAGATATAAAGGCCTTTTTCTACAAAGGTAAAAGCAAAGTTTCAACAGTCTGACTAAAGATGTGGAGGGTTAAAGCAACTCTGTGTACCACAGTGTTTTGAATTCAAGTATTTTATTTTTTTTTAAGCAATTGGGGTTAAGTAACTTGCTCAAGGGTACACGGCTAGAGTGTTACAAGCATGTTTGGTGGAAAAGGTATATCTAAACATAACTCTCAAGACTCAGGGATTAGCGGAAGTACTTTTCTGTCACAGCTTTCTCTTAGCTTTTTGTCTTAAACGGAGGCATTAAATATCAAATACTTTGGCTTCTCTTCATGGCATTCTAGTATTTTAAAAGACTTTTGAGGCATTCATGTTTTTACCTTTTTTTCAGATAGACTGTTGCAAGCATGTTTGGTAGAAAAGGAATATCTGAGCATAACTCTCTAGGAACAGGGCTGACCCGGAAGATCTTTTCTGTGCAGGTTTCTCTAAGGCAGTTGTCTTATACGCAGGCATTCCATATCACATGCTTGGCTTTTTTTCTTTGAAATGGCATCATTATGTTTTCCCCATTGAAAGCAATGAGGGCAGATAAAAGGCCTTATTCAAAAAAAGTAAAAGCAAAGCTGCAGTAGTCTGACTAAAGATTTGGAGGCTAAAAGCAACTCTGAGTTGGACAGTGCTTTGAATTCAAGTATTTCAAAAGACTTCTGAGAAATTTAAGTTTTTACCCTTTTTCACATAGAGTGTTACAAGTATGTTTGGTAGAAAAGGTATATCCGAGCGTAACATAACTACCTTTCAGATGCTTTGGCTTCTTTTCATGGAAATGGCGTCATTAGGATTTCCCCATTGAATCCATTGAGGGAAAATATAAAGGCCTGAAATAGTAAGCCTTAACATTTCACTGGCTTACGAGGGGCCCATCTTTGTATCCTGAATTCCTGGAAGCCAGTGTGCCCCCAGCACCTGCATGATATCTTGCCTGAGTGAAGTAGTAAGCCTTGACATTTCACCCCTTATGAGGGGCCCATCTTTGTATCCTGAATTCCTGGAATTCAGAAATCCTCCGCTCAGCTCGATCAGTCATGAACAGCCTGCCCCAGCCCACATCCTGCACTTGAATGATATCTGCCTGACCAGTCTGCCCCATTATTGTTACTCCTGATACGATGGTGGTCTTTGACTATTTAAACTGTGTGTCTACTGGGGTTCGGGCATGTCCTGGGACTCTATCCCTAGGACTGCCGCTGGCCAGCTAATAAATGCTTCCTGAATTTGGTTACTGATGGTCTTGGTAAATGCAAAGCTGCAGCAGTCAGACTAAAAATGTGGAGGATGAAAGCAATGTTGTGTACAACAGTGCCTTGAATTCAAGTATTTCAAAAGACTTCTGAGACATTCGTGTTTTTAACATTTTTCAGATAGACTGTTACAAGAATGTTGGGTAGAAAAGGTCTATCTGGGCATAACTCTCTAGAAACAGGGATTATCCGGAAGTTTGTTTCTGTCAAAGCTTTCTCCTAGCTAGTTATCTTAAATACAGGCATTGCGTATCAAATGCTTTGCCTTCCTTTCGTGGAAATGGCATGATTAGGTTTTACCCCATTGAAACCAGTGAGGGCAGACGTAAAGGCCTTTTGCTAAAAAAGTAAAAGCAAAGCTGAAGCAGTATGACTAAAGATGTGGAGGGTTAAAACAACTCTCTGTACAACAGTACTTTGAATTCATGTATTTTAAGAGAATTCAGAGAAATTCAGGTTTAGAAGCATGTTGGGTAGAAACGGTATATCTGAGCATAACTCTCTAGAAACAGGGATTACCCAGAAGTTCTTTTCTGTTCTGCTTACTCTTAGCGAGTTGTCTTAAACGCAGGCATTACATATCAAATGCTTTGGCTTATTTTCTTGGAAATGGCATCATTAATTTTTCTCCCAAAGAAGGAAGATATAATGACATTTTACTAAACAAGTAAAAGCAAATATTGAACAGTCTCACTAAATATGTCGAGCATTAAAGCAACTCTGTGTACACCATTCCTTTGAAATCAAGTATTTTAAAAGACTTCAGAGAAATTCAGGTTTTGACCTTTTTTCAGATAGACTGTTACAAACATATTTCATAGGAAAGGTATATCTGAGCATAACTCTCTAGAAATAGGGATTACCAGGAAGTTCTTGCCTCAGCTTTCTCTTACCTAGTTGTCTTGAATACAGGTATTATATATCACATGCTTTGGCATCTTTCCTTGGAAAAGGCATCACTAGGTTTTCCCCATTGAAACCAATGAGGGCAGATATAAAGGCCTTTTTCTACAAAAGTAAAAGCAAAGCTGCAGCAGTCTGACTAAAGAGCTGGAGGGTTAAATCATGTCTGTACCACCGTGCTTTGAATTCAAGTATTTCAAAAGACTCCTGAGAAATTTATGTTTTTACCTTTTTTCAGATAGATTGCTCAGGCGTGTTTCGTAGAAAAGGTATAACTGAGCGTAACTCGCTAGGAGCAGGGATTACCCGGAAGTTGTTTTCTGTCACAGTTTTCTCTTAGCTAGTTGTCTTAAATGTAGGCATTACATATTACATGCTTTGGTTCTTTTCCTGGAAATGGCATCATTAATTTTCCTCCCATTGAAACACACAAGCACAGATAAAAAGGCCTTTTTCTAAAAATGTAAAAGCAAAGTTTCAGCAGTCTGACTAAAGATGTGGAGGGTTATAGAAACTCTGTGTCCCATAGTGCTTTGAATGCATGTATTTCAAAAGACTTCTGAGACATTAATATTTTTACCTTTTTCAGATATACTGTTACAAGCGTGTGGTATAAAAGGTAATTCTGAGCTTAACTCTCTAGAAACAGGGATTCCCCGGAAATACTTTTCTGTCCAGCTTCCTCTTAGCTATTTTTCTTAAACACAGGCATTACATTTCAAAGAGTTGACTTCTTTTTCTGGAAATGGCATCATTAAGTTTTCTACCACTGCAACAAATGAGGGCAGATATAAAGGTCTTTTGCTAAAAAAGTAAAAGGAAAGCTTCAGAAGTCTGACTAAAGATGGGGAGGGTTAAAGCAACTGTGTCTAAAACAGTCCCTTTAATTCAAGTATTTCAAAAGACTTCTGAGAAATTCTACTTTTAACTTTTTTCAGACAGACTGTTACAAAATGTTTACCAAAAGAGGTAGATCTGAGTATAACTCTCTTGAAACAGGGATTACACGGAAGTTCTTTTCGGTCACAGCTTTCTCTTAGCCAGTTGTCTTAAACGAAGGCATTACATATCACATGCTTTGGCTTATTTTCGGTGAAATGGCATCATTAGGTTTTCCACCTTGGATACCAATGAGGGCAGATATAAAGGCCTTTTGCTAAAATAGTAAAAGTAAAGCTGCAGCATTCTGATTAAAGATGTGGAGGGTAAAGGCAATTCTGTGTACAACTGTGCTTTGAATTCAAGTATTTCAAAAGACTTCTGAGAAATTTAGGCTTTTACCTTTTTTCAGATAGACTGTTACAAGCACTTTTGACAGAAAAGGTATATCTGAGCATAACTGTATAGAAACCTGGATTACCAAGAAGATCATTTTTGTCACAGCTTTCTCTTAGTTAGTTTTCTTAAACCCCGGCATTACATTTCAAATGCTTTGGCTTCTTTTCTTGGAAATAGCATAATTAACATTTCCCCATTGAAACCAATCAGGGCAGATATAAAGGCCTTTTGCTAGAAAAGTAAAAGTAAAGTTGCAGCAGTCTGACTAAAAATGTGGAGGGTAAAAGCAACTCTGTGTACAAGAGTGCCTTGAATCCAAGTATTTCAACAGACTTTGGAGAAATTCGTATTTTTACCTTTTTTCAGGTAGACTGTTATAAGCATGTTATTCGAAAAGGTATATCTGAGCATAACGCTCTAGAAACAGAGATTCCCTGGAAATATATTATCGTCCAGCTTCATCTTAGCTAGTTTTCTTAAACACAGGCATTATATTTCAAATAGTTGGCTTCTTTTCGTGGAAATGGCATCATCATTAAGTTTTCCCCCACTGCAACAAATGAGGGCAGATATAAAGGTCTTTTGCTAAAAAAGTAAAAGCAAAGCTTCAGCAGTGTGACTAAAGATGTCCAGGATTAAGGCAACTCTGTGTACAAGAGTGCCTTGAATCCAAGTATTTCAAAAGACTTCAGAGAATTTAAGTTCTTGAACTTTTTTGAGATATACTGTTACAAGCATATTTGGTAGAAAAGGTATATCTGAGTATAATTCCCTAGAAATAGGGATTACCCTGAAGTTATTTTGTGTAGCAGCTTTCTCTTAGCTAGTTGTCTTAAACGCAGGCATTACCTATCAAATGCTTTGGCTTATTTTCGGTGAAATGGCATCATTAGGTTTTCCCCATTGAAATCAATGAGGGCAGATATAAAGGCCATTGACTACAAAAGTAAAAGCAAAGCTTCAGCAGTCTGACTAAAAATGTGGAGGGTTAAAGGAACTCTGTGTACAACAGTGCCTTGAATTCAAGTATTTCAAAAGACTTCTGAGAAATTCTAGTTTTAACTTTTTTCAGACAGACTGTTACAGCATGTTTACTAAAAGAGGTATATCTGAGGATAACTCTCTTGAAACAGGGATTACCCAGAAGAGATATCTGCCCTCATTGGTTTCAATGGGGAAAACTTAATGATGCCATTTCCAAGAAAAGAAGCCAAAGCATGTGATATGGAATGCCTGCCTTTAAGACAACTAGCTTAGAGAAACCTGGACAGAAAAGAACTTCTGGGTAATCCCTGTTCCTAGAGAGTTATGCTCAGATATACCTTTTCTACCAAACATGCTTATAAACAGTCTATCTCAAAAAAGGTAAAAATATGAATTTCTCAGACGTCTCTTGAAATACTTGCATTCAAAGCACTGTGATACACAGAGTTGGTATAACCCTCCACATCTTTAGTCAGACTGCTGCAGGTTACATTTTTAGCAAAAGACCGCTTTATCTGTGCTCATTTGTTTCAATGCGGGGAAACCTAATGATGCCATTTCAACGAAAACAAGCCAAAGCATTTGATAAGTAATGCCTGCGTTTAAGACAACTAGCTAAGAGAAAGCTGTTACCGAAAAGAACTTCTGGGTAATCCCTCTTTCTAGAGAGTTATGCTTTTAACAGTCTATCTGAAAAAAGGTGAAAACCTGAATTTCTCTGAAGTCTTTTAAAATACTTGAATTCAAAGCACTGTTTTACACAGAGTTGCTTTCCTCATTGACATCTTTAGTCAAACTGCTGAAGCTTTGCTTTTACTTTTGTAGCAAAAGGCCTTTATATCTGCCCTCATTGGTTTCAGTGGGGGAAAACTTAATGATGCCATTTCCACGAAAAGAAGCAAAACTATTTGAAATGTAATGCATGTGTTTAAGAAAACTAGGTAAGAGAAAGCAGTTCCAGAAAAGAATTTCCGCGTAATCCCTATTTCTACAGAGTTGTGCTCAGGTATACCTTTTCTAGCAAATGTGCTTGCAACAGGCTATCTGAAAAAAAAGGTCAAAACCTGAATTTCTCTGAAGGCTTTTAAAATATTTGAACTCAAAGTAGTGTTGACACAGAGTTGCTTTAATCCTCAACATCTTTAGTAAGACTGTTGTAGCTTTGCTTTTACTTTTTTGGCAAAAGGTCTTTATATCTGCCCTCATTGGTTTCAATGGGGGAAAAACTAATGATGCCATTTCCAGGAAAAGAATCCAAAGCATTTGAAATGTAATGCCGAGGTTTAAGAAAACTAGCTACAAGAAAGGTGTGACAGAAAAGAACTTCTGTGTAATCCTTGTTTCAAGAGAGTTATTCTCAGATATACCTTTTCTAACGAATATGTTTGTAACAGTCGATCTGAAAAAAGATGAAAACCTGAATTTCTCTGAAGTCTTTTAAAATACTTGAATTTAAAGCACTTTTGTACACATGGTTGCTTTAATCCGGGACATCTTTGATCAGACTGCTGAAGCCTTGCTTTTACTTTTTTGAGTTTAGATTTATCGAGTTCAGAGAGGGGGAGATTAAGGTCCCCCACTAGTATAGTTTTGCTATCTATTTCTTCCTCTAATTCCTTTAACTTCTCCTCTAGGAATTTGGATGCTATACCACTTGGTGCATATATATTAAGTAGTGATATTGCTTCATTCTCAATGGTGCCTTTTAGTAGGATATAGTTTCCTTCCTTATCTCTTTTAATTAGATCTATTTTTGCTTTTGCTTTATCTGAGATAAGTATTGCTACCCCTGCTTTTTTTACTTTAGCTGAGGCATAATAAATTTTACTCCAACCTTTTACCTTTACCCTGTGGGTATCCCTTTGTTTCAAATGTGTTTCTTGAAGACAGCATATTGTAGGATTATGGTTTTTAATCCATTCTGCTATCCGCCTCTGTTTTATGGGAGAGTTCATCCCATTCACATTCACAGTAATGATGACTATCTGTCTCTTCCCTTCCATCCTATTCCCTCCCCTGTTTATGTTTTTGTTTCTTCCTTCTCCCTTCCCCTCCTTGAAGTTTTCCCTTTTGACTGCCCCCTCCCTCAGTGTTCCCACCCAGTGACCCCCCTTCTTAACCTACCCTCTCCCCTTACTACTATTTCCCTCCCTTATAATCCCTCCCTTTAGTCTCCTCCCTTTCACCCCCCCCCTTACCCTCCCACTATCTATAGGACACAACAAATTTTTATACTTATCAGAGTAAATTACTCCCCGTTTGATTCCAAACCAATGAGAGTAAATTTCAAACAATGCTCCTCTCCCTCCCTCCAATTCCTCTATTTAATGAATTTATGTGTCTATTCACGTTAGATTCTTAAACTTCACTGATTAATTTGATCCTTCTTTGAACCAGAACCAGTGAGAATAGTGTTTAAATGATGTTCCTCTCCCTCTTATTTTCCCTTCTTCTATAGTGTGTTTTGATGCCTCTTCAGATGGCATATTTTACCTTTTCCTAGCTCATCCTTTCCTTTTTCCCATTACAGTACCATTGATCCCCTTAATAGTCTTTTTTTTTTTAGACTCCATGTTAGTGCATTCATACCCACACCCTCTAAGTATAACCCTTTTGCAGGTCATGATAATCATAGAGATTTCAAATATTGACAGTTATCAGCTCCACATATAGGGATGTGAACATTTTGCTCTTGTTGCATCCCAGGTAATGAGCTTGTGTTTGTGGGTGTGGGTATGTGCACTTCTGCATGTGTGAGTCTATGTTACCCTTGTTTACCTTTTTATGTTCTTCTGGAGTCTTGTAATTGGAGATCAAATTTTCCATTGAGCTCTGGCTTTTTCATTAGGAAAGTCTGGAAGTCCCTTACTTCATTAAACGTCCATCTCCTTGCCTGAAAGATTATGCTCAGTTTTGCCGGGTAGTTAATCCTTGGTTGTAGTCCTAGCTCTCTTGCCCTACGAAATATCAAATTCCAGTCCCTCCGCTCTTTTAATGTAGAAGCTGCTAGGTCCTGTGTGATCCTAACTGTAGTCCCTCGATATTTGAATTGTTTCTTTTTGGCTGCTTGTAGAATTTTTTCTTTAATCTTATAATTCTGGAATTTGGCTACTATATTTCTTGGAGTTTTCAGTTTGGGATCTCTTTCAGGAGGAGTCTGGTGAATTCTATCAATAGCTATTTTATCTTCTGATTCTAGGACCTCAGGACAGTTTTCTTTGACAATCTCTTGGAGGATGTTGTCTAGACTGCTTTTCTCATCGTGGCTTTCTGGTAGACCAATAATTCTTAGGTTGTCTCTCCTGGATCTGTTCTCTAGGTCAGTTATTTTTCCAGTGAGATATTTTACATTTTCTTGTAATTTTTCGATCATCTTGTTTTTTTCGATTGACTCCTGCTGCATCATAGAGTTCTGAGTTTCAGTTTGGTTGTATCTAATTTTTAGTGAATTATGGTCTTCAGTAAGTTTTTGAAGTTCCTTTTTTAGGGAGGTATTTTCTTTTTCCAAGTTGGTCATTGCCTCCCTGATTTGGTCTTTAAAATTTTTCTTAAGCTCCTCCAGGAATGCTATTTGGGCTTGAGACCAGATCATGTTTCCTTCTGTGGTCTCTGGTGTGGGCAGAGAGTCTATATTGTCCTGTGTGTTTTGTTGTTCTTGCCCTGCATAGTATGCTCGAATAGACTTTCTTGCCTTCCCCTTCTCTTTTTCAGCTTCCTTCCTTCCCATTGTGACTTCCTGTTTCTTAGTGTCTCAGGCTATGAGTTTGGGGCCTGATCCTTGACTTTGAATACCTCTGGGTGGCTAGTTTATGGCTAAGTCAGGGAAGTCAGTGAGGAATGTAGATGTGTAGGTGGGGATGAGTCTGACCACTTCAGATTTCTGCCTCTATACCCCTGGGCTATAAGTAGGCTTTTGTTGGTGAGGTGAGGTGGGGCTAGTTGGGTCCCCTCCCTCTCTTCTCTTCAAATTCCTGGCTGTCTCAGTTACACCCTTTCTTGGAGATTCTCAAGCCTGAGGCTATTTCCATTAACTTGGGATTTCAATCTGGGTGGGAGACTTATCTTTGGGTTTTCTGCTTCATGAAGGAGGGATGGGAGGATCGGAGCAGCTAGAATTTACTTTGCCATTCCAGCCCCTGTATCATACAGGCAGGCAGTTTCTAAATTTCCAGGCTGGGGGCTGAATGCAGCCTGAGAAGCCACTCTCTCCACTGGGGGCCCGACTCTCCTACCTGGCTCCAATGATCCGTTCCCTCTGCCAGATGACTGTGATTCGTCCTTGGTAAGTCTGCAGGCTGGGGCTTTTTCTCTCTCTGGTGTAGTCTGCTTGCCTGCTCTTAGGTCTGAGCTGTGCAGACCCCACGCGCTCTGCGCTCGACCTGTGCGGACACTCTGGGCACCCTCCTGGGCTGGATTCTGCCACACTCTGTCTTCCACTGGGCTTCGTCACTCCGGAATCTGCTCAGATTTACCCTTTTGGACTTAGTGACAGAGGAGCTCAGCGAGGTTACTGCTTCCTTTCCGCCATCTTGGCTCCGCCTCCTTGCTTTTACTTTTTTAAGAATAGGCTTTTATATCTGTCATCCTCGGTTTCAATGGGAGAAAACCTAATGATGCCATTTCCAAGAAAAGAAGCCAAAGCATTTGATATATTCCTCCATAGCTAAGAGAATGTTGTGACAGAAAAGAACTTCGGGGTAATCCCTGTTTCTAGAGAGTTATGCTCAGAAATACGTTTTCTACCAAATATGCTTGCAAGAGGCTATCTGAAAAAAGGTCAAAACCTGAATTTCTCTGAAGTCTTTTAAAATACTTGAACTCAAGCACTGTTGACACGGAGTTATTTTAATCCTTGACATCTTTACTCAGACTGCTGAAGCTTTGCTTTTAATTTTTTAGCAAAAGGCCTTTATATCTGCCCTCACTGTTTTCAATGGAGGAAAACATAATGATGCCATTTCCACGAAAATTCACCAAAGCATTTGAAATTGAATGCCTGTGCTTAAGAAAACTAACTAAGAGAAAGCAGGATGGAAAAATATTTCCGGGTAATACCTGTTCCTAGAGAGTTATGCTCAGATATACCTTTGCTACCGAACATACTTGTAACAGTCTATCTGAAAAAAGGTAAAAACATGAATATCTCAGAAGTCTTTTGAAATACTTGAATTCAAAGCACTGTGGTACACAGAGTTGCTATAACCCTCCACATCGTTAGTCAGACTGCTGAAGCTTTGCTTTTACTTTTGTAGCAAAAGGCCTTTATATCTGCCCTCATTGGTTTCAATGGGGGAAAACCTAATGCTGCCATCTCCAGGAAAAGAAGCCAAAACATTTGATATGTAATGCCTACATTTAAGACAAATTGATAAGAGAAAGCAGTGACAGAAAAAAATCCCCAGTAATCCTTGTTTCTAGAGACTTTCGCTCAGATATACCTTTTCTACCCAACATGCTTCAAAACCTGAATTTCAATGAAGTCTTTCAAAATACATGAATTCAAAGCACTATGGGACACAGAGTTTCTATAACCCTCCACATCTTTAGTTAGACTGCTGAAGCTTTGTTTTTACTTTTTTAGCACAAGGCCTTTATATCTACCCTCATTGATATCAATGGGGGAAAACCTAATTATGCCATTTCCAGGAAAAAAAAGCCAAAGCATTTGATATCCTATGCCTGTATTTAAGACAACTAGCTAAGAGAAAGCTTTGACAGAAACAAACTCCTGAATAATCCGTATTTCTAGAGAGATATGCCGAGATATACCTTTTGTACCCAACACTCTTGTAACAGTCTATCTGAAAAAAGTTAACAACATGAATTTTTCAGAAGTCTTTTCAAACACTTGCCTGCAAAGACCTGTTATACATAGAGTTTCTTTAACCATCCACATCTTTAGTCAGACTGCTGCAGCTTTGCCCTTAGTTTTTTATTAAAAGGCCTTTTGCTACAAAAGTAAAAGCATAGCTTCAGCAGACTGACTAAAGATGTCAAGGATTAAAGCAACTCTATGTACAACAGTGGTTTTAATTCAAGTATTTTAAAAGACTTTACAGAAATACAGGTTTTCATGTTTTTTTCAGATAGAATATTTCAAGCATATTTGGTAGAAAAGGTATATCTGAGAATAACTCTCTAGAAACAAGGATTACCCAGAAGTTCTGTTCTGTCACAGCTTTCTCTTAGCTTGTTTTATTAACCCGGCATTACATTTCAAATGTTTTGGTTTCTTTTCATGGAAATGGCGTTATTAATTTTCCCCAAGTGAAACCAATGACGGCAGATATAAAGGCCTTTTGCTACAAAAGTAAAAGCAAAGTTTCAGCAGTCTGACTAAATATGTGGAGGGTTATAGCAACTCTGTGTATCACAGTGCTTTGAATTCAAGTATTTTAAAAGACTTCAGAGTAATTCAGGTTTTGACCTTTTTTCAGATATACAGTTACAAGCATGTTTCATAGAAAAGGTATATCTGAGCATAACTCTCTATACAAAGGGATTACTCATAAGTTCTTTTCAGTCACAACTTTCTCTTGGCTGGTTGTCTTAAACACAGGCATTACATTTCAAATGCTTTGGCTTCTTTTCTTGGTAATGGCCTCATTACTTTTTCCCTCATTGAAATCAGTGAGGGCAGATATTAAGGCCTTTTGCTACAAAAGTAAAAGCAAAGCTTCAGCAGTCAGACTAAAGATGTGGAAGGTTATAGCAACTCTGTGTACCACTGTGCTTTTAATTCAAGTATTTCAACAGACTTCAGAGATATTCATGTTTTTACCTTTTTTCAGATAGACTTTTAGAAGCATGATTGGTAGAGAAGGTATATCTGAGCATAACACTCTAGGAACATGGATGACCCTGAAATCCTTTTCTGTTCAACTTTCACTTAGGCAGTTTTCTTAAACACAAGCATTACATTTCAAATGCTTTGGCTTCTTTTCATGAAAATGGCATCATTGGGTTTTTCCCCCATTGAAACCAATGAGGGCAGATATAAAGGCCTTTTGCTAAAAAATAAAAGGAAAGCTTCAGCAGTCTGACTAAAGATATGGAGAGTTATAGCAACTCTGTGTACCATAGTGCTTTTAATTCAAGTATTTTAGAAGACTTCCGAGATATTCATGTTTTTACCTTTTTTCAGATAGGCTGTTAGAAGCATGTTTGGTAGAGAAGGTATATCTGAGCATAACACTCTAGGAACAGGGATGACCCGGAAATTCTTTTCTGTCCAACTTTCTCTTACCTAGTTTTCTTAAACAGAGGCATTACATTTTAAATGCTTTGGCGTCTTTTCATGGAAATGGCATCATTAGGTTTTTCCCCGATTGAAACCAATGAGGGCAGATATAAAGGCCTGTTGTAAAGAAATAAAAGTAAAGCTTCAGCAGTCTGACTAAAGCTGTGGAGGGTTATAGCAACTCTGTATCAAGAATGCTTTGAATTCACGGATTTTAAAAGACTTCAGAAAAATTAGCTTTTGACCTTATTTCATAAAAACTGTTACAAGCTTATTTGGTAGGAAAGGCATACCTGAGCATAACTCTCTAGAAATAGGGATTACCCGGATGTTCTTTTCTGTTACAGCTTTCTCTTAGCTAGTTGTCTTAAACAAAATCATATATCAGATGCTTTGGCTTCTTTTCCTGGAAATGGCATCATTAGGTTTTCCCCCATTGAAACCAATGAGGACAGATATAAAGGCCTTTTGCTACAAAAGTAAAAGCATAGCTTCAGCAGTCTGACTAACGATGTGGAGAGTTGTAGCAACTCTGTGTACCACAGTGCTTTGAATTCACGTATTTCAAAAGACTTCAGAGAAATTCAGGGTTAGACGTTTTTTTCAGATAGAATATTTCAAGCATATTTGGTAGAAAAGTTATTTCTGAGAATAACTCTCTAGAAACAAGGATTACCCAGAAATTCTGTTCTGTCACAGCTTTCTCTTAGCTCGTTTTCTTATACCCAGCATTACATTTCAAATGCTTTGGCTTCTTTTCATGGACTGGAATTATTAATTTTCCCCTAGTGAAACCAATGACGTCAGATATAAAGGCCTTTTGCTACAAAAGTAAAAGCAAAGCTTCAGCGGTCTGCCTAAAGATGTGGAGGGTTATAGCAACTCTTTGTACCACAGTGCTTTGAATTCAAGTATTTTAAAAGACTTCAGAGTAATTCAGGTTTTGACCTTTTTTCAGATATACTGTTACAATCATGTTTCGTAGAAAAGGTTTATCTGAGCATAACTCTCTATACACAGGGATTACTCATAAGTTCTTTTCAGTCACAGCTTTCTCTTAGCTGGCTGACTTAAGCACAGGCATTACATTTCAAATGCTTTGGCTTCTTTTCTTGGTAATGGCCTCAAAAGTTTTTCCCTCATTGGAATTAATGAGGGCAGATATAAAAGCCTTTTGCTACAAAAGTAAAAGCGAAGCTGTAGCAGTCTGACTAAAGCTGTGGAGGGGAAAAGCAGCTCTGTGAACAACAGTGCTTTGAATTCAAGTATTTCAAAAGACCTTTGAGAAATTCAGGTTTTTACCTTTTTTCAGATAGACTGTAACAAGCATGTTTGGTAGAAAAAGTTTATCTCAGCATATTTCTCTAGAAACAGAGATTACCCAGAAGTTCGTTTCTGTCACAGCATTCCCTTAGCTACTTGTCTTAAAGGAGGCATTATGTTTCAAATACTTTGGCTTCTCTTCATGGAAATGGCATCATTAAGTTTTCCCCATTGAAATCAATGAGGGCAGATATAAAGACCTTTTGTTAAAAAAGTAAATGCAAAGCTGCAGCAGTCACAATAAAAATATGGAGACTAAAAGCAAAGTACAACAGTGCCTTGAATTCCAGTATTTAAAAAGACTTCTGAGACAGTCATGTTTTTACCTTTTTCAGATAGACTGTTACAAGCATATTTGATAGAAAAGGTATATCTAAGCATAACTCTCTACCAACATGGATTACACAGAAGTTTTTACTGTCCAACTATCGCTTAGTTAGGTGTCTTTAACAAAGGGATTACTTATAACAACCTTTTTCTACTTTTCATGGAAATGGCATCATTAGGTTTTCCCCCACTGAAACCAATGAGGGCAGATATAAAGGCCTTTTACTACAAAAGTAAAAGCATAGCTTCAGCAGTCTGACTAAAGATGTCAAGGATTAAAGCAACTCTGTACAACAGTGCTTTGAATTCAAGTATTTTAAAAGACTTCAGAGATTCCCTTAGGTAGAGGTCTTAAAAAAGCCATTACATCTCTATTGCTTCGTCTTCTTTTGCTGGAAATGGCATCCTTAGGTTTTCACCCATTGAAACCAATGTAGGCAGGTATAAAGCACTTTTGCTAAAACATTAAAAGCAAACCTTCAGTAGTCTGACTTAAGATGTTGAGGGTTGATGGAACTGTGTGTACTACAGTGCTTAGAATTCTTGTATTTTAAAGGACTTCTGAGAAATTCAGGTTTTCACCTTTTTTTCAGTTAGCCTGTTCTGCGCATGTTTGGTAGAAAGGTATATCTGACCATATCTCGACAATAACAGGCATTACATGTAACTTCTTTTCTGGGAAAGTTTCGCTTAGCTAGGGTTCTTAAAAAACGCCATTACATCTCTATTGCTTGGTCTTCTTTTGTTGGAAATGGCATCCTTAGGTTTTCACCCATTGAAACCAATGTCGGCAGGTATAAAGCACTTTTGCTAAAACAGTAAAAACAAACCTTCAGCAGTCTGACTAAAGATGTGGAGAGTTGAAGGAAATTTGTGTACAACAGTGCTTAGAATTCTAGTATTTCAAAGGACTTCTGAGAAATTCATGTATTCACCTTTTTTTCAGAATGCCTATTCTGAGCATGTTTGGTAGAGAAGGTATATCTGACCATAACTCTATAGAAACAGGCATTACATGTAACATGTTTTCTGGGAAAGATTCTCTTAACTAGAGTTCTTAAAAACATCCATTAAATCTCTATTGCTTGGCCTTCTTTTCTCGCAAATGGCATCCTAAGATTTTTCACCCATTGAAACCAATGTAGGCAGGTATAAAGCACTTTTGCTAAAACAGTAAAAGCAAACCTTCAGCATTCTGACTCAAGATGTTGAGGGTTGAAGGAACTGTGTGTACAACAGTGCTTAGAATTCTTGTATTTTAAAGGACTTCTGACAAATTCATCTATTCACCTTTTTTTCAGAATGCCTATTCTGAGCATGTTTGGTAGAAAGGTATATCTGACCATATATCGACAATAACGGGCATTACATGTAACTTATATTCTGGGAAAGATTCTCTTAGCTAGAGGTCTTAAAAACAGCCATTACATCTCTATTGCTTGGTCTTCTTTTGTTGGAAATGGCATCCTTAGGTTTTCACCCATTGAAACCAATTTAGGCAGGTATAAAGCATTTTTGCCAAAACAGTAAAAGCAAACCTTCAGCAGTCTGACTAAAGTTGTGCAGAGTGGAAGGAACTTTGTGTACAACAGTGCTTAGAATTCTTGTATTTTAAAGGACTTCTGAGAAATTCAGTTGTTCACCTTTTTTTCAGTTAGCCTATTCTGAGCATGTTTGGTAGAGAAGGTATATCTGACCATAACTCTATAGAAATAGGCATTACATGTAACTTCTTTTCTGGGAAAGATTCTCTTAGTTAGAATTCTTAAAAACATCCTTTACGTCTCTATTGCTTGGTCTTCTTTTGTTGGAAATGGCATCCTTAGGTTTTCACCCATTGAAACCAATGTCGGCAGGTATAAAGCACTTTTGCTAAAACAGTAAAAACAAACCTTCAGCAGTCGGACTAAAGATGTGGAGAGTTGAAGGAAATTTGTGTACAACAGTGCTTAGAATTCTAGTATTTCAAAGGACTTTTGAGAAATTCATGTATTCAACTTTTTTTCAGAATGCCTATTCTGAGCATGTTTGGTAGAGAAGGTATATCTGACCATAACTCTATAGAAATAGGCATTACATGTAACATGTTTTCTGGGAAAGATTCTCTTAGCTAGAGTTCT
This sequence comes from Gymnobelideus leadbeateri, assembly GCA_011680675.1. NCBI lineage: Eukaryota > Metazoa > Chordata > Mammalia > Diprotodontia > Petauridae > Gymnobelideus > Gymnobelideus leadbeateri. The sequence continues at coordinate 3,212 of WOXC01008771.1, read as the reverse complement.
TAAAAACATCCATTACATCTCTACTGCTTGGCCTTCTTTTGTCGGAAATGGCATCCTAAGGTTTTCACCCATTGAAACCAATGTAGGCAGGTATAAAGCACTTTTGCTAAGACAGTAAAAGCAAACCTTCAGCAGTCTGACTTAAGATGTTGAGGGTTGAAGGAACTGTGTGTACAACAGTGCTTAGAATTCTTGTATTTTAAAGGACTTCTGACAAATTCATCTATTCACCTTTTTTTCAGAATGCCTATTCTGAGCATGTTTGGTAGAAAGGTATATCTGACCATATATCGACAATAACGGGCATTACATGTAACTTATATTCTGGGAAAGATTCTCTTAGCTAGAGGTCTTAAAAACAGCCATTACATCTCTATTGCTTTGTCTTCTTTTGTTGGAAATGGCATCCTTAGGTTTTCACCCATTGAAACCAATTTAGGCAGGTATAAAGCATTTTTGCCAAAACAGTAAAAGCAAACCTTCAGCAGTCTGACTAAAGTTGTGCAGAGTGGAAGGAACTTTGTGTACAACAGTGCTTAGAATTCTTGTATTTTAAAGGACTTCTGAGAAATTCAGTTGTTCACCTTTTTTTCAGTTAGCCTATTCTGAGCATGTTTGGTAGAGAAGGTATATCTGACCATAACTCTATAGAAATAGGCATTACATGTAACTTCTTTTCTGGGAAAGATTCTCTTAGTTAGAATTCTTAAAAACATCCTTTACGTCTCTATTGCTTGGTCTTCTTTTGTTGGAAATGGAATCCTAAGCTTTTCACCCATTGAAAGCAATGTAGGCAGGAATAAACCACTTTTGCTAAAACATTAAAAGCAAACCTTCAGCAGTCTGATAAAAGATGTGGATGGTTGAAGGAACTGTGTGTACAACAGTTCTTAGAATTCTTGTATTTTAAAGGCCTTCTGAGAATTTCAGGTTTTCACCTTTTTTTCTCTTAGCCTATTCTGAACATGTTTGGTAGAAAGGTATATCTGACCATATCTCGACAATAACAGGCATTACATGTAACTTATTTTCTGGGAAAGATTCTCTTAGCTAGAGGTCTTAAAAACAGCCATTACATCTCTATGGCTTTGTCTTCTTTTGTTGGAAATGGCATCCTTAGGTTTTCACCCATTGAAACCAATGTAGGCAGTTATAAAGCACTTTTGCTAAAACAGTAAAAGCAAACCTTCAGCAGTCGGACTAAAGATGTGGGGAGTTGAAGGAACATTGTGTACAACAGTGCTTAGAATTCTAATATTTCAAAGGACTTCTGAGAAATTCAGGTTTTCACTTTTTCAGTTAGCGTATTCTGAGCATGTTTGGTAGAGAAGGTATATCTGACCATAATTCTATAGAAACAGGCATTACATGTAACTTCTTTTCTGGGAAAGATTCTCTTAGCTAGAGTTCTTAAAAACATCCATTACATCTCTATTGATTGGTCTTCGTTTGTTGGAAATGACATCCTAATGTTTTTCACCCATTGAAACCAATGTAGGCAGGTATAAAGCACTTTTGCTAAAACATTAAAAGCACACCTTAAGCAGTATGAATAAAGATGTTGAGGGTTGAAGGAACTGTGTGTACAACAGTGCTTAGAATTCTTGTATTTTAAAGGACTTCTGACAAATTCATCTATTCACCTTTTTTTCAGAATGCCTATTCTGAGCATGTAGGCAGGTATAAAGCAATTTTGCTAAAACATTAAAAGCAAACCTTCAGTAGTCTGACTTAAGATGTTGAGGGTCAGAAGAACTGTGTGTACAACACTGCTTAGAATTCTTGTATTTTAAGGGACTTCTGAGAAATTCAGGTTTTCACCTTTTTTTCAGTTAGCATATTCTGAGCATGTTGGGTAGAAAGGTATATCTGACCATAACTCTGTAGAAAAAGACATTTAAAATTAAGTTCTTTTCTGTAAATGGCTCTCTTAGCTAGTAATCTTAACACAGCCATTTCTTCTCAAGTGCTTGATCTTTTTTTGGAAATATCATCATTAGGTTTCTCCCATTGAAACACAAGTAAGAATGTTTAAAGCCCTTTTGCTAAAACTGTAGAAGAAAGCTTCAGCATTCTCCCTAAATGACATCCTAATGAATAAAGATGTGTAGCGTTAAAGGAACTGTGTACAACAGTGCTAATAATACTAGTATTTCAAAGGACTTCTGAGAAATTCATGTATTCACCTTTTTTTCAGAATTACTATTATGAACATGTTTGGTAGAAAGGTATATCTGACCATATCTCGACAATAACAGGCATTACATGTAACTTATTTTCTGGGAAAGATTCTCTTAGCTAGAGGTCTTAAAAACAGCCGTTACATCTCTCTTGCTTGGTCTTCTTTTGTTGGAAATGGCATCCTAAAGTTTTCACCCACTGAAACCAAAGTAGGCAGGTATAAAGCACTTTTGCTAAAACAGTAAAAGCAAACCTTCAGCAGTCTGACTAAAGTTGTGGAGAGTTGAAGGAACTTTGTGTACAACAGTGCTTAGAATTCTTGTATTTTAAAGGACTTCTGAGAAATTCAGGTTTTAACCTTTTTTTCAGTTAGCCTATTCTCAGCATGTTTGGTAGAGAAGGTATATCTGACCATAACTCTATAGAAATAGGCAATACATGTAACTTCTTTTCTGGGAAAGATTCTCTTAGCTAGAGTTCTTAGAAACATCCATTACATCTCTATTGCCTGGTCTTCGTTTGTTTGAAATGGCATCCTAAGGTTTTCACCCAATGAAAGCAATGTAGGCAGGAATAAAGCACTTTTGCTAAAACATTAAAAGCAAACCTTCAGCAGTATGAATAAATGTGTTGAGGGTTGAAGGAACTGTGTGTACAACAGTGCTTAGAATTCTTGTATTTTAAAAGACTTCAGAGAAATTCAGGTTTTGATAGAATATAGATAGATTTGATAGAATATAGAATCTTTCAAGCATATTTGGTAGAAAAGCTATATCTGAGAATAACTCTCTAGAAACAAGGATTACCCAGAAGTTCTGTTCTGTCACAGCTTTCTCCTAACTCGTTTTCTTAAACCCGGCATTACATTTCAAATGCTTTGGTTTCTTTTCATGGAACTGGCATTATTAATTTTCCCCAAGTGAAACCCATGACGGCAGATATAAAGGCCTTTTGCTACAAAAGTAAAAGCAAAGCTTCAGCAGTCTGACTAAAGATGTGGAGGGTTATAGCAACTCTGTGTACCACAGTGC